>JABCJZ010000256.1:0-63484 GCA_013184445.1 Fusarium sp. NRRL 53497 | reverse complement strand
GGGGGGGGGGGGGGCGCAGTCTCAACCCGCCGCGTAGGTCTCTACTATAGATAGCTCCATAGAAAGAGTCAGGTGTGCAGTAACTATCATCAAAACCGCGCACGCAAAGCCTCTTCTTGTCAGAAACAAGGCTCTTACAATCTCTTCAATTTAACCCCAATTTATGACTTATCCACTTCGTGTGAAAACTTGTATGGGATATTTGGTGGCGTTAGTGAGATATGGGTCAGCCGACAATTAGTATTCCAGGCGCTATAGGGTCGCAGTAAATTTACAACAGTAATAGTAAAATCGCGATATAGAGTGGCGCACTGTAAAGCTACTGGCAAACCTATATCCCCTCACTGTAAGAATAAAATAGAGATAATTACAAATCGATTGATACTAACATTGGCTCAACAAATCGCGATATGGCTAACTATGCAACCTATCTGTTTCGAGGTCATAAGTTTATTTGCATTCTGGCCGCATTTTTTCGCAGGACAACTACCCCTCTTTAAACCCAAAAAGTTATATAATCTGGCGACTATGCGGACCCTGCCTGGTCCCGAAAGCGTCGAGCTAGAAGCGTCATCTGCGGGCCAAGCCGCATCGGACAAGAGGTGACGAACTGCGATTAATCGTCGACCAGCTATCGAGCTATACCCTGCCCTTGGTGAAAGAGTTGCGACAGTGGAGGTCAGACAGGAAAAGGCCATGCCGGCCGATGAAGGGCCTCACTACCTATAAAGGGTACATCTGCACCGCTAACAACAAGTGCGACTACTGCATACAGCGCATCGAGAAGATGCACGGCCACATACCGACCCATGAGCCACGGCAAAAGGGCCTCACAGCATACCAGCGCCTAACCTCTGTGGAGGGCATGCAAACTCCAGACATATTTCACGACGAAGACGCTGGTCGATTACTTTATCGTTGAGGAAGAGAAGCTATCGGCGTCGTCCTTATTATCGCCAGTAGCGAGAAAAGAGCTGTCACTGTCGCGAGAGGAGGGGAAGTTATTTGGCGACCTAAAGGCGGATATCATCCAGGCCTCACGCGATCTAGACAATAGAGCCAATATCATACAAGACATAGGGGAGTTTTCAATACTTCTCATGGGACAATAAGGTTCATTCGTCCATGATTACATCGAGTCCTCATTGTGATAGTGATATTTTCGGCTATTTTGGCTTGCGGCAGTACCAGATTAGGCAAGAAGTGGGAGCCCTGTTTAGAAACAATAATTAGGGCGTCTGCCCGATTTATCACTGCTGATTATATTGGCATTCTCAGGAGATACCTTCCTCATCAAGATTCAAAGATTAAACCAATATCCATTGTGTGATCAGTACTAATAACAACCTAGATGCCACGGTGATATAAAAGAAACCTCGATAAAGAGCTCTAGCCTCTGTCGAGTTCCTAGCCACGACGTTCATACTACAACTTCCCTTGGATCATTAGATGTAACAGCGTTGAAGATCAGAGGTCGAACTTACCGGCGAAGACTCCGTGTTCTATCTACTATATGTTGGCCTTGTACGGCTAGTACAAAGTTCAGGTGAGTATCATTGGCTTTGTAGGGGCTCAGACGCCGATACATGTTAATATGGGGCCTTGGCTATCTTGGCTCTTGTATAAACTTCCAGTCACGGCTCGAGGTTCAAATGTTCAATTCGAAGGTCTGCCGGAAACCAATGCTTGTCTAAATGCTGTCCAAGCCATTCGACCCGATGTCTTTGTTTAGTAGCAAAGGTGGTTCCTAACATGCCAACCAAATCTTGGTTTGACATATGTTTTTGCAATCGCAACATAGGCATTAATGCCCCAAGTTCTGCAATGTCAGGTGTTTCACCATTTCTTAGCTTAATAATATTATTGCTTTTATAAGCTTACAGTTTCAGACATGATAGACAGAGCCAGAGCAGAGGACTCATCTCGTTTTGTGACCTTGCCACATCAAAGAAGTTTACCTCCTCCCGCAAAGGACGAGCTGTCTCATCCAGGTACCAACCGCAAGATTGAGCGTTTTGTCGAAGGAAAACAGCCATCAACAGGCAGGCTTGGATGAACCAAATGCCATGATGTTCTTGGGTTCGGATGCATCTAGCAGCATTGGCGACACTTGGTGACCGAATTTGATGAGGTAAAAATATGTTGGTAGAGTTCAAGTGGGCCGTAATATCGTCGAACATTGCCTTTTTTCGGAGGGCAATCAATTTTGTCCCTTTTCCTCTTTAAAAAGCTTCTGGGCCCTTCTCGACGGTGGTCAGACAGCAGACAGGGAACAAGGATTTCCGCCTTAAGCGTAGTGATGGGCATGTTTGCGCCCTGCTCACCAACAAGAGAAGTTTTAAGAGATTTACTGATCTCCTCAGGCCTACATTGACTGGGTCAGCTATGTCTCGGCAGTGGTGGAGACGAGCTTGCGCATGCTGGGGCCGCAATAAGATATGAAATAGAGAATGGGGCGCTAGCTTAAATCTCTCTTCGAAGCTCCTACAGCCAAATACTTGCTTCGATACGATTGGTATCACGTTCGCTTATAGAGGCCAGGTCAAAAATAAAAGGAGCAACCTTAATTATCAATATTCAAGTCATGAGCCAGACGAGTTTCATCTCCGGACAGTCCTCGGATTTGGGACGGCGAATTCGGAGGACTTGGATATGGGATGGACTTAAGACGTGGTTGAGGAAGACACTTCGAGCAGCTGGCAGCAAATTAAGGAGATTGATATAAAAAAAATTATTAAAAAAAAATATCTCCCCCCTACGGAACTTGGATTATCGGAGCCAAATAGGTCGTGAGGAAGCGGATTATCGTTGAGGAGGCTTTTTATGATTCATGTCGTGGGGGCTATGCTTATCGAATTAAGCGCCCTCCACGCCAAGTCAGATAACAATCATGGTTAAACTCACAAAGCGCACTCACCTAGGAATCCAATTGCGACGCCGCCACACGCTACAGCCTCACTAGGTATTCCCCACAGCCCTAGTCGGTTATCGGCTTACGGCCAAAGTTTCTTCCGAATGTCTCATAATACTAAATGCAATCCCCTAACCAGCCATACGCAATTTCGAACTTCAACTTTCTATAAACAAAATCTCATACCACACCGCGTCATGGTCTCTTTTCTCCACCTACCAGCTGAGGTAACAGCACTGATATTGACGGAGCTTTCAGAGTCTTCGCAATATTGGGAAGTTGTATCCCAAGATCTCCTCTCCCTCCGACAAACGTGTAGACAGTTACGCGAGTCTGTAACCCCCCGGGTATTCAAGACGCGCCATGTTATGATCGAGAAAACAAGTCTCAGTAACCTTGTCGAAATATCCAAGTGCCCTCACCTCGTCAAACATATTCAGACTCTACAGATTCATACTCTTCATCTACTTCCTTTGGAGAAACTGGAGCGCGTGACGCCTTCCTTCATATTGGAAGAAGCGGACATAGAGGCCACGCCGTCAGTCTGTTCCAATACATCGCTTGACTCGAACGAGAGCGAGACGACTGAGGGCAGCCTTATGTCAGCATCGCACGAAGACCATTTGGAACGCTTGGACGCAAACAGATACCAGAAGCATTACGAAGAACAGCAAAAGTTCATGACAAGCGGGTACACTTACAGCTGCTTGCTTGAAGCTATATCACGACTGAAAGCATGTAAAAAGATTGCTTTTGATGCCGAGGAACCCCCGTGGGATTCGTCTCGTCTGAAACAGAGTTTTGGAACCCTATTGCAAAGGTCTCGGGCAAAATTGGGAGCAAGCGCCGACTTCATCTCTCGTCTTATGCTCGGAGTCCTTACCGCAGCAGCCACCGGCGAGAGCCATATCGAGTCCCTGATTATCCATATCGGTTACAATGTAGACGACGCTCTTTGTCTCACCCTGGGCCATCTTCCTTGCCTATTGAACGCTGTTACAAGTCTTCGTCACCTTCATCTCGTTATTGAGCCTTGGTTCAAAACAAATAAGCTCCAGGAGTTCCTCGACTTTTTCCCGGGACTGACAGATCTCAATCTCGAAGTGTACAGCGAAGAATCATTGAAGAAATCCGACGGTGCTCTTTCTAATCTTCGCGTCCCAAATCTACAGAAGCTGACGCTCTTCATGGTGAGCTGCACGGCCGCTGAGCTTGAGAATCTTATTATTCGCCATCAGAGAACACTTCAAGACATCACTTTGATCTGTATCATGCTGCCTGACTACCGATCCTGGCGCAGAATCTTCCAGAAGATTGTCGAGAAACTAGAGATCACGAGCTTTTTTATGGCGGAATGTCTAGAAGACGACGAAGAGCTGGAACCTTCGAATACCACAGAGCTTATTAACATCACAAATAGCGCAGAATGGGGCTCGGAACTTCAGCCAATGGAGGTGGCCTAGCTACAATATAACTTTGGCTTTGCCTGCTACTACTACTACTACTACTTATTATAATAGTCAATAGGTGTTGTTTACCTTGTCGTTTGTATGAGAGCTTAGCATGGCGCTTGCATGACCCCCTTGATATTTATTTTTCTAACCCCGCCCTAGCCACTATTGTTCGGATCAAGGTAAGAATTGACGACATTGAAGTAGATGGCTCGGCTACTCACTTGTCTGGGCCGCTCGCTTATCATGTACGTTAGTAAAGACAATGTGGCAACCCACTTTAGAGCTGCCCATTCCTGTGACTTATACTCGCTCTCAGACTCCAGTACGTAAAGAGCGCCCCCGCCGTAGAAAGTCGTGGATTATTCCATTGTTGAGAAACCCCCGCATTACTCCTGTATTTTCGTGGTAGCTGGTAGCTTGCATCTAACCCTCACAAGACGTTTTTCGAACATATGGCTGGATCCACTGGTAAACCCTCGAGGAAGGTGGCTCGCCGCCGACTTCATAAGCGTCTAATAACGTATGCGAAGTCTCGTTCATTCCAGTAAAGCTTCGATGGAGGCCTGGTGGTGTCAATGGGGAAGTCTGTTTGCAACGTACAATCAATCCCAGCGGAAGACATACCTCTTTTTTGGACTTTAGTAGTTAGAAAAGCAAATGAATCTCAGCTTACCACCAAGAGCAGAAAAACTGTGCCATACTTCAAGGGTCCTTGGTTGCTTTTTCAGTTTCACGAATTGGGGAATACTTCAAGGGAAGAAACACTTGATGCGTCCTTGGAAAGTTTGGTGTCAGTGGTTAGGGCAGAAAGAGAAGACGACGATAGGAGAGATTGGAAGACTTTTATCTTTACTTAGAGGAGTGAGTAATTAAGATAGTAGCGAGACAGGTAATAGATGGGAACGACGCTAGGAAGGTAGAAGTAGCAATAATAAACCATTAAGAGGTAGCTATATTTAAGGATTTTAATTAGCTACATGTAATATCTAAGAAATAAAGAATAACCTATAACTATGGGGTCTTTATGTCATGCACGATACCAAGGGCAGAGGCATAGTCGAGTTGCGATATGTCAGAAAATTGTTCTTTGTCAGTGGCCATGGCGAAAAGAGACACCAGGTTGCAAGTCAGGTCGAAAGTCAGGCCGAAAGTCAAAAAGAGGGGTAGACAAAAGGCACGGTTCAGCATGCGCGCTGATCGGCTTGTACCGCATAACCCCCCTGTGATTTACGTTCAGATGCTCGGCTGTCCATGGATACTTGGTGATTGGCTATTCATCTACTGATTCCAAGTCTCCAAACAACAATTGCATTACAAGTGGTATAGGTTAAGTCACAATAACAAGACCGTGGCGATGCACGTAAGCCTGACCAGAGAGCACAGCGAGTTAATCACATTCTTGATGTCACTTTACCTACTTGTAGGAATTAGAGGAGGTCTCGCATGCATATAAAAGTAGAGCATATGCTCCTCTCCAAAGCGGCAGGAACCAGACCGTATTAGCATATCAATGGCATAGTGCCTCCTTAAAAACCCGATAGGTCCATTTTACGATTGAGATCGTGAATGACAATGTACGGCTCTTCGCAGCACTATACGACCTGCTTAGGCCGGCGTATGTCTTGAACTAGAACTAAGGCTTTGTCAGTAGACGCCCCATGGCTGGCCGGTGAGGGCGCGTTGCTTCTGGTGTCGTGTCAGAATTCCTAAACTAACAGCTCTCGTCAATGGTCCATCCAACCCAAGACAGACTCTGTTCGCGCGAGAGTCGCACGTACCAATCACAGCCTTACTCGCCATGCCGAGAGTAGACACACGCGTTAACGATGACTTGACCTCTATCGAATGGCTTATTAGGACGTGATTCATTGGTCGTCGCGCGGGGATGAACGAGAAGGACTAGGGAAAGTCTCCCGCAGCCTTGGTCCCGTTTCAAAACATGAGCGCGTCTGATCGGGTTCTCTAATGCTACGAAAAGCCTAGGGCCAATCAATTGATCGTCACGAACATTTTATTTTCCACCGAACCCAGTGGGACTCAACACTTGTTGTCGGCCGTCGCTTTTGTAGAGTTTTTGGAATGTGTGAGGTTGATACGGGGCTCAGGTACCACGTCAATATCGAGTGTCAGCTTGTTGATTGGTTCTTGTCTCCTCAATCCCGCTGGGACGTGATCTGTTCATTGCTATGGCAACCCTGCTACCTCATCATTGAACATAAGGTACAACATGTCGCAACATGGCGCTTTCGCATCACTGACAACCGACAAATCATGTATCACAGGTTAATCAAAGGAACGGTTCTTCTTCCTCCGTCTTGGTGTCCGGCAGACAAATGACCGAAAGACGCGTTCCTGAGTCTCACATCCTACGTGCTTTGCTTGGTGGCTGCTATTTTCTTGCGGGGCAGGTAGCGAGGATGCAGAGAACACTGTGTACGATAACTGTTTGGCAGACCCTCAGCATACGGTCACTGGCGTAGAAGGAAAAAAGGGATGTACTTGCACTAAGGAAACGAACCAAGTTAAGATGGAACATGGATTGTGTCCTTGTGAGGTGTGCAAGCCTTTCATGAAATCGGTTTTTGGCTCGCGGTAGGCCATAACTGTTGCCGTTGAGTAAGGCTCAAGCTCGGTGTATCACAATAAGTTTGCAAATAGTTCCAAGTGCCGTCATGAAGAAGATCTGCTTGCACTTCAGCAAAGACCTCCAATCTCACAGACTCTATCTGATCCTCGCCCTCTTGGGCACTATGAGTGTCGACTGGCTCATCGTCGCAATAGGCTGGTCCGGTGTCGGTATTCTTGTGTGCGTTGCGCTTATAGGCGGCATTTATATTCAGTCGCGCGTTCTTGGTTGTCCACAAATCGGAACTTGATTGTTGCTTTATGTTGCTGGTGATATTCGCTGACTTCACTTGAAGCAATCACCCAGCGTGGGTGGAGAAAGATCACTACATTTGTAGAGATGAAACATCTTGCATGGCGATAAGTGAATGACGAGCGGATAGATCTGCATCTACATTCATTAACATTGCCATATCAACAACGAATATATAGTGGGGCAGCCGTGCACGTACGAGTAGAGAAAGCACAAGGGGACATGACCTTCCCAATTATCGTAGTATCGATGGAGTCTATTGCGGCCGGACTCCAGGGCACCTGGGGTTATGAGACATAGCCAACCTCGTACTTCATCTCTTACCCTTCTTTGCAATAGCAATGCATCCGTGAGGTTGACCAGCGTAGCACCAGTTAGCTTCGAAGTGTTCTCGACGAATGTGTTTTCGACGACACTGGCTTGGACCAAGCAAGGGCAACATTATCCTCGTTAGCCCGCCATCTCATGCGAGCCCTCTGACTATTTCTGTTGTCTAACAGAGGCTTGGGTATGTGGCGGAATAATGATGATTTTTTAATACAGCGATGCGAAGTCTACTCTGATATGTACATGATGCAGCTTTCCGTCGACAGATAGGATGCACCAGGCTCACCAGCCCTGGACTCAAACTTTTCGTTTGAGCCTCTCCTAAACGGTAGCAGTGGGTCTAATGCTAGTTACTAATTGAGGCTCAAATCATCCTCTGTACCAAATAGCCAGGTTCTCACTTCTCGAAGAGCCTTAAAGTCGTTGTCGGGTGTCGCATGATTGACATTTTTATCGGTCCAGCCATATGTACGCTTTTTCTTTTCCAAGGTCTCTCCTATCCAACATGAACTGTCCATGTCGATAATAACAGCTCGATTGTCTTTATCCAGCATGATATTCGAAGGGTTGAGGTCGTTATGGGAGAATCCGATTGAATGAAGATGCCAGAGTGCTCTGTGGATAGTCTGTAGGTACTGTCTCATTCCACCTTGTACCAGGTATCTGTCACTCCTCACAAAATCTTCCTTTGACAATGCCTTGGGATTAACGCGCTCCATGAGCGTGTTCTGTTACTGTTCAAAACACAATCCCGTGACTCTCCCGTCTACCACAAGACAGCCATAATATACAGCCAGACCTTCATGTTGTTTTTGCCTAATATGTTCCCAGGTTTGGATTTCACCCGTTATTCGGGTCTCTAGGTCTGGGCCAAGATAATCCTCAGGCTTCGGCTTCTTGACGTAATGTTGGTCAGAGGGCTGTGCGGTTGTCCATTGGTTGAGGAACTTGGGGCCCCTGTTCTCCGTTTCGATCTATTTTAAATCGGCGAGTTGAGTCAAATCATCAGGTCGCATGCCTGTCGTAAAGGTAGCCGGTATAGTGGATTCCCGTCTGCTCAACGATAAACCTGACCCCATGGAAGGAGATCTTGTTACCATCTCTTTCACTACGATAACTTTTCTAGTTGACTGACATGCCCCAGTCGACATTCAACGATAATCATCTACTCGTCAATATGTGCTCTTTTAGCTCAACCTGCCTTGGCACCCCTACGAAGGATGTTGACTGCGGTTCTTCTTCCTGTGAATATTCTACCGAGTATAAACCACCAAAGAAATGAAGCATTGGGAGAGTATTGCCGGACCGGAGGAAACGAGTGAGTGGATCAGGCTGGAGGGAAGGGCGGGTGGAAAGTTCCTACAGAGTTCAACATCTCATCACAGACGCCACTTGTGTTCAACAACAAGACCTTTTTGATTCAACGAACCACTATTTAAGTAGCATATGAAAGTGTATTCCTACAAATCATGACTCGATAAGTGATTGAACCGATTAAAGTCATCTGTAAAGTACGATAAGTGAATTAAGTATTAGCAACAACATTAAAGCGTGGACATTTCTCCATCGTTGATAAGGATCGTCTTTCGCTAATTCGTTGCCCTTAGCCAAATTGATTCTGCTGCCAATCAATAATAATGAAAACATGGATGCCTCCGGCCCCAGTCATCACTAACACCGGACGGATCGTGTTGCAAGTTTATGTCAACATGAAGGGCAGGATAGTGACTCACATCCCATTTTCTTCACAAGAAGGAAAAAGAATGCTCGGTGTTTGATATGTTGATCTTCCGGGGCAGGCAAGGCGCGATCTGACATGTACTCGTTGCGAGGTGTCCACGAGCTTCTGTTTCAAGTTGAAGCCCCATGACAACAACCAACCAAATTTATGACTTTATGTGTACCTGAAACCCTCTCAGCTTTAAGGGTGTCATCACGACAGAAGTTTCTAGGTGCCACCGGCCCCTCTAACGCTCTTTTTGATACGCCTTGCTATTTGGGCGCGACGTGGATTGATCCACATCATGAAAAAATATGCAAGCCATTGGCCAGAGTGCACCATAAGAAGGTCGTCATACATGGTAGCGTGGGGTTGCTTGTCGCGTCAAAGGCTGTAAGGCTGTGAGCGACTCATCCATCGCGTAAACAAATCGACATGCCAGATGCGCGCGTTGGAGGGGGGTGTTTCGCGTCAATACAAGCCAATCGGAATGCGAAGGAGATTCCGTTCCCGTTACAAACTTTTCAAGTTAGCTACAATGTAGTAGCTAGCCGGCCATGTCATTGTGTTGAGGCAATATGACACATTGTATATCATCACATATGCCAGATCCTGTGCACTAAAAAGGTTGGAGTCCTCTCTTGTAGTCTCCGACTTTTGATCTGCGTTTCTAGCTCTGCAATGGCCCAACAGGTTCTCTCGTAGTCCAAGGTTTTAGGGATCGCTTCACTCTTGGCACATATTGAATAAGTTGAATAGATTTTGCTATTACCCCGTAATGGGGTTCTTTCTCCTCTGGATTAGAGCTCAGCCATCATCACTAAAAGCTTTGAGAGCGAAGTTACACTTAATCCCCTTTGCGTCTACTATTTCTTGTTGTTTCACCATACGCGCATTGTCGTTCAAAATCTCAATCGCTAAATGACTTGTTGGGCTTTTTTGGATGGGACCTTGCGATCGATACGCTATTAAGATCTGTCTCGTGCCGTTTCGGAGAGGAACGTATGCTCTACTTTTATATACCTGCGAGACCTCTTCTGATTCCTATGAGTAGGGAATAACATCAACAATGTGATCAACGTGTCATGTTCTGTGCGACGCCAGCAGCTGCAAGATCGCTGCCAAAGACATGTCATCCGATAAGGTTGTCGTTGGCGACTACATCTAGCTGTCCGCCCCATGTCGAATTGGATGAGGATGTAAAAGTACAGCGACGCCGTTGTTGTCAACAGGATCCGCTATCTTGCCTTCCCCCCAGCTGGTTGTTAAGATTGAATACGCGGCCCGCACTGTAACTTGGCCATCTTAAGGAAGTGGCGATCTTAAGCCGATAGACCAAAAACCAGGGTTTCTCACAATCAATAAAATCTAAGTAAAAGAAACCTCTCTTTACATCCATATCGTTCATTTAAAACGAGAACGAGGCCAGATGTATTGGAAATTGTTGTAACCCATTTCCCAATACAGGGGATGATTCGGGGCTAGCCTCAGCACCCCGGAAAATCCTAGCGCGCTTCTGGGGTGAACTTCAGTGTAGCGTAAACTGCTCTTGTCGAGATCGTTTGATCTCATTAAAGATCGACGCGAAGACATTTGACATAGGAAAAGGAAAACAAGTTTCATATTGAGGTCTAATCGATTAATTAGTTCGTGGTCCTGCGTTACCGTACTGTCGGACTCCACCAGATGACCCAGTGTTAGTCCGCCTGGTGTTTTACGTTAGTTAACTCTCCTCTTATTATGATAGGACAAGTATTAGTCATCGGACATGGTTGGGTCACTCACGTGCACACAGGAGCAAATAATACTCCAACATTTCTTACATCTTCTCGTTTCCTTCATTTCTTTTCATCATGCACCATGGTAACTTTTCATAATTGCTGAGCTGGAAAGAGCACACCACGCAGCACCTAACCTGCCGTAATGCAAAACAAGAAGAAGCCTAGCCAGCCAAACCCGAAAGCATCTCGTGTCAATTTCATTGAAAAGAAATGGCCTGAACTGTCACGGCCTGACCTCCTTGGATCCAAAAAATTGCAAGACCTCAGCGACCGGGCTCTGCAAAATCTCCAAAGTATCATCAGGATATGCGAAAACAAAATGGAGTTGGAACCTCAAGCCCGCGAACATCTTCTTGCCGCCACCAAGGAAAGCGATTCATCATCGTCACCATCATCTTCAAGCAGACGTCGCCTTCTTGGTCAGCGCAATACAGGTACTGCTCTGAAGGCGATCAAAAAAGAACTCAGAGTCAATCAAAGGGCAGATGCAAGTACTCAGAAATCTACAGAGTCAGAGGGCGAATCAACACCGCTGACTCTACCGACAACGGATTCTATCTCCAGCCTGAACAGTTCTGCAGATCCTGCGAGAAAACGACATGCCCAGAGCCCAGTCCCTTCAGCAAAGCGCAGATGTCCAGGATCTCCCAATGTTATTGAGTCAAGCGAGGCAGACCCAGTCCAGGACATGATCCTTGTGGCGGATGAGGATACACATCCAGGCCATTCTTTCGACACAGAGGTTGACGTTATCAACAATGCCAGAAGGGAGTTATCTAATCCGGAGGAATGGCTCTCAGGCAACACTATTGACTTCCTTGGCCGGGAGGTCTTGAAGCTCTACGAACCATCGCTCTTTGGCATGCTCGACCCCCGTTGGTTGGATATGACCAAAAAAGAGCCCCAGACGAGAGAAACACTCCCGGCCAAGCTTTCTGGATGCGCTACAATATTCTGGCCTGTCAATACGGGGAGCCACTGGTCTTTGATTGTGATCCATCAGGGCCAAGGCATATGTTCTAAAGCCGACCATTACGATAGCATGCACCATTCAGCCAGTACAGAAGTAATTGAGGAGAGTATAAGAGGCATTCTTAGACCCACCAGGCTCAAATTTGTGGTAAGATGTGCGAATCCAGGTATTTACTCTGGACATGAGCTGACTCCACAAGGACGGGTGTATGCAACAGAAAGATGAACACAACTGCGGCATCTTTGTCATCTCAGCTATCAAGCGTCTAGTGCAGGGGAAGCTGGTCCCTGAAGATTTGGATCTTCAAGAGGAGAGACGGGTATGGTTAAGTGACCTGTCGACTTTCCCTAGGTCCGAGGCAGGCCAAGACTTGAAAAATCGTAACTCCTTCAGAATTGGGCCTGCTGCTACCCCCCCATCCTCGGATCTGGGCTCTCGGGCCAAGGGAAGCTCACGAGACGGTACTCTAGAACTCGCTAGCGCTCGCTCTGTCCATGCAGCTGACGAAACGCCTGTGTCAGAAAGCTATCCTGATAAGGGCGTTGACCAGACCCGGGCCGACATCGAGACAGATAGGCAGACTCTCAAGAAGATCAAGGAGCGGGAACGTTTCAAAAGTAACGCCATCGGGTACCTTAAAACGCTAGTTGAGCACGTCGACTCTTGCAACTACTCATTGGAGGAGGATGAACTTCAGGACTTTCAGGATCTCATAAAATATACCGAGGAAACAATAGCACGGTTTGACGCCATTACGCTCAATGGTCAGTCAAAGGCGCATCATGTCGACAATCTCAAGAGAAGGAAAGAAAAGCTTCGCAAGGCTCTCGAACCCGATCTTCAAAAGAAAGGACAAGATGCGGAGGAGAAGAGGGAGTTGGTGACACGCTCAGCAGCCACGATTCAAGGCATGGAGGAAAGGCTGCGACAGGCAAGGAGAGCCCAAGAGCAAGCCGAGAAGGAGAGAGATAATGCAGAACGGGATTTCAATAGCCTAGATATGGAGATCCGCCGACTACGCGAAGAAACAGTGGCTTCAGAGTAGTATGGACTTTACGCAGCATGCCACTATATCAAGCATGGCATGGTAGCAGGGTATCTCAATGGGGTTCTCATAGGTACGCCACGTTTGTCACAATTAATCTGTTTTAGTATATCTGGGCAATGACTGAGATGAGCGATTTACATAGCAGAATGGTAAGAACAGTCAAGAATCTGATTATTGGACTCGCAATTGTGAAAGCGCCCAGAAGATAAATTGACTGCTCTGACTGCCTGTGAGATGAGGCGCCTATCTCAACGATTGCTTAAGATCCCTTGTTCCTTCAGGCTACCAGCATCTGCATGTATCGTCGGCCAGCCTGGCTTTGAGATCTCCTTGATCTATTTGACGTTCATACATGGAACTGACGTGCACCAGCCGGGCTTGAACCAGGTTTCTAAGACCATGGACGACGCAATATTTCCTGCTGGGAGAGACGATACCGTAAGCGACTACCTCTCATTCTTCCAGCTTAGCTTCTGCTGGATTCTTCGGCAGGAGAAACTACGAGGCCCATCTGCATCTCCACGTCCTGGTTGGTGTCGAAAGATCATGGGTGATTTGGCCTTTTTCTTTTTGTTCACAGGGTTAGTTGAGTTGCACTGACCGTTGGATAAGTTTACATTACCGCTCTAATGTCAACACTTTCAGGGCACTTCCGGTAGTGGCTAAGTGCTAACTGAAGCCAACACCTCGCGACTTGGACCAATAGGTGTCATAAATAGGCAGCTCATACCTTTTGATTAGATGAACTACCAAGGCTCATTCGATTCATCGTGCCCAAGTCAGATAAGCCCGACAGCTTTACCCACCAGTTACTGTACCTAACCAGACATGTTCAACATAGCTAGATCTTGACCAAAAATAGCTTCAGTGAGATCTAGAGATTGCTATCTTGGCTCGAGACGTATTCTCTGTACCACCCTTTTATTGAGCAGGCATGATTGTAGTAATAATAGTCAAATTATCGCGGCAAGACCACTCGCCTCATTTACTTCATCATGGCCGCTCATTGTTCACCACGAAATTCTGACATCTCTTTTAGATCATTGTAGTCACCAATATATGAATCTAAACGCCAAGACATGTCAAATATCTTTATTCTGGCATTATTTAATGTTTGCTAAACTAACGCGAAGAGCCTCAGGACAAGTCCCAAGCGCACCCCAAAAATAAACTCCCAGGGTTTTACGGACAAGTTTGACCTATGGACTGAGACACCTTGCGGAATCTCGGACCAAGATGGGTATACCGCTGTCAATCCACCTGCTAACTGAAACTTTCTGGTTCCAATTTGATGGGAGCTAGTGGAGGCAGACACGGGTTTTAAACCCCGAAAGAGGATCTGAGAGCGTCTCAGCTAATTCTTTAAAAAGAAACGCCAGCAGCCTTGTCAAAGCAAAAGCTAGGATAAACAAGACTAAATTAGATTAGCCATAATAGGTTTAGTTGTTATCAGTAAGTTGAGTTAATTCCTATAGGTTAAGTAGCTTGAGCTATGTTAACACTTCCACTGAGATAAGTTAACCTCGGATGGTGGGGCTTGTCGAGCTTTATGTTAGGTTACAAGAACGAGGCTAGATTAACTCATTTGTGCTAGTAACTTTTAAGCCAAGTTGAGATGGCTGACCAGTTGTTAGCTGATTTTCTTGCTCTAAAAAACAAAGTTTTGGGAGGTGCGCTGAGGACCAGGGCAACGTATCGAGAAGCCTGTCGCGAGCCGACGAACGTTTAAGGAATATCCAACTGCAAATTGACGAGCCCTGATCTAAACTTTCAATCGAAGACGTGAGCATCGCCCTTCGAGAATAGCAATTACGGTGGAAGTCGTTTCACCGCCGCACATCTGCGCTTGCTGTCAGGGCACGTTGGAAGCGTCAACTTGTTGGGTGGGTGGCCTCAAGGTCTCACAGGAGTGGAACAGTGGCCTTGAAATCCGAACACGCGCAGTTCACCCCCTTTTATCCATGTGCTCTGTCTCAAGGATTGGGCAGGTGGAGTGCGCAGCAAACTACGAACAGCCCTCACTTTTGCCATAGCCGATGATAAAGGTAGGACGACCTACGTGCTATAATTGGCCCCTATTTCTTGTTGTACTTCTCAGGTACCAGTAGAATATTGCTGGTGACATGTATCCCTTCGCACGCCTTGAAATACGCTCGTCGAACTGGTAATTATTCAGTTGTCGATATCTTATTTCAAACTTGTCAGGATCAAGTATTGGGATTTTTGCTTTATGTCCCTCTTGAATTGTGTATTCAGAGTCATAGCCAGTGACATGAATCCACCGTACCAGAACACAATCCTAGATCAGATCCCAGATAGCTCTCAACAAACTTTCCTCTACGTCCCAAGAATGGTCACTAGCTGTATGTAATACTGAGGGGTGGGGGCGTTCGCTTCACATCGTTTAAGGATTAGCAATATGGCTATATTCGAGGCTTGGAGTGTATTTCCTAATATGCCGCTATAAGGCTCGATGGCCTTTGCCTCCCCTTTTCTCTCTGTCATCTGATCTTCAGCCAGGTCCAGCATGGGTCGGACTACATAAATACCACTGCAAAGGTAAAGATATCTATCATTGCTTTTCCATCTCGATATATTTCTCAAACTCATGATCAACAAAGGCTTTCCATTCTTTCAAGATGTCATTTACCTGGTCTGGGTCGTATCGCCTGAGTCCGTATCTATCGTCATGATATCCGTCCATTTCGGATTGCGGCCTGAGTCTCACTATTATACAAGGATTGCTACCAAAATGGCGCACTCGCGTTCTTTCAGTTTCGACAGTGGAGACTATGTAGTTCAGTTTCCACCGCTCAACAGAAACGAGTTCCATATACGGGAGATATGTCATGGTGGCCTCAACATCAGACCATGGAGTTTCGAGCCAGTTATACAAAAATTCTTCTCGTATGCCCGACGGAATCTGAAGCCCAGCTTGTAGTAAAGCGTGGATGGCGAAGAGCGACGCCAGCGAATTTCTAGCATAGTGGAGCAAGCCTTCTATCGGTTGATAAATTATATTCCTGGGGTCTGACGAGGCTGGCGGTGCATTTGCCATACGTGATACTAGTTCGATTGTGAATTTGATGACCCCACTATCGTCAGTGATGAGGCATCTTTGCAATCGTTTGAGTGCCAGCTGTGGATTTGGAATCTCTCCAATTCCAGGGTGAGCCCCTTTCTCCAAAAGCAGCAGGCCGATTTTGAACTCCCTCAAACGGCAAGCTTGGGCAAGCGGCGTTTGTTGAACATTTGGAGGGTTCGTTCTCCAATTGTAAGGATTGTCGACACTTGTTCGATCAGGGTCCGCGTCTCGATCAAGCAACAACTCGAGTGTTGCCAATGGGCTTGCCAATGGGCCCTCCTTGTAGGTATGACTACTACACACTGCCCCATATAATGGGTTCGAGGTCTCGTGTATTCCGTTTGGATGCATCCCTCGCTCGTGCACGAGGAAGCCCACCATTTCTGGCCAGGCTTTCGCAGCCGCAATAGTGAGAGCAGACAATGATTCATTACTGGTGTGTGCTCCATGTTCTATCAAGAGTTTTGAAGTTTCGAAATGTCTGCCGTCCATTGCGTACAGAAGGGGGCCATTGGCGAAGGTCTTGAATTCAGCATGGTTGCCCTCGATAAGAAATTCCACGACGCTCGAAAAACCGTTACGAGCTGCGATGTGAATAGCATTGACGCTGCTACTGTTGCCTTCGCCGCTATTGCTGTAGGGGCGTTCGAGGCGATAATGGAAAAAATATGGTGCAACATCTTCGCAGTTGATCTGTTTATCAAGCCTGCCCTTACGTTCCAAAATTCGGTTGAAGACTTTCAAAATCTCGTCCGGATCGCAATATCGGTTAACAGATCTTTCGACAGCCAATTCTTCCCCCGCAATGTCTTTTGAATACAGGCAATCAGACAAAATCTTGTGAAAGTCTTGGTTGCATTGTATTAAAGAGTTTAAAGTGCTGATGTCAGCATGGTTTGCGATTTGGAGGAGAATCTCGGCTGGCAGGCTTGTCAGCATGGTTTGTGTAATAATGAGGGGAGATGATAAATGGCTAAGTTCAGATCGCCATGGGCGCGCTGGAAGATGTCCTATTTCTAGGTACTATCACGTGTTGCTTTGATGGACAGAGTAGTGTGAAGGGGCGCATGATGAACACCAGCCGCCGTTTGTCGGATGCCTTCCCTCCAAGCCCAGCTATGCCGACAATAGTACCCTTATACAGTAGCACCTATCTTCACCAGTCATCAAATACCAATCATTATTATTTTGGACGTCAACACTACAGTATTCTCATACCCATTGTTGACCTGTAGCGTCTTGTTGTCATAGCAGACAGGACACAGCTGCATCTCTCTCAGGTACGCCTCAGTCTTCACGGATTTCCTGAGTATTTAGTTGGATAATAGCACTCCAAAACACGCCACGCCCAAACGCGTAACGCGCTCTCACGTAGCTTTCGTTGATGTCGGGTTGTGACTGTATGGGTGTCGTGCTCTCCACTACTTTACTGCACGCGCTCTTTCAGGGAACCTCCGTTTTATTGCCTAAAAAAAAAACCGACTACGAAACGTCACCGATTCGCTGTGGGGTGCGCGTCGTGCTTGTTTTTTTCGTGGCCCCCCCTCGTCTGCCTCGTATGGCTCTCGACAGGTTTGCCTCGAATGTGGGAGTGGGCGGACTATACGAACTAACCCCCGTTTATTATTAAACCGCCCAAACGACTTAGCCACGCCATCACTCAGCCTCCGAAACACGCTCGACCAACGTGAATCGAATTTTTCATCACGAGACGATAAGTAAGTCAAAGACTTCTAGGTTTCCCTGATCGCCTTTGTTTTTTCTTTTCACTGTTATCCATAGGCCTGGTGTCTCGTATCTGGCTTGCCTTCATAATAATCGGAGTGTAACAATAGCTGGTCGAACTCGCCTACAGACTTCCTGTGTTTGGACTATCATTCCATTACAAACTCTCACTAATATGTACTCCCACTAGGCCCAGCCCCTCTTACCTTTTCTGCCATAGCCTAGGATGACAGGCATTATGGACAAATGGGTTCATCGTCTGAGACCTCGCGACAACCTGAACACGGCAGAACCACAATCGTTTTCCTACGACGTCTGCGGCGTCAAAATCAAGAGTACAAAAGAATGGCTCGAGCACAGCAAAATTGATCTAGATCATCTTGAAAGATGGCCGATGCCCGAAGCAGCCCAACTTTACGTTAACAATAAGGAGTGAGCTCATCTCCCACTCAAACCCCTCCTGTACGGTTGTACCTGCGTAGCAATACACTTATACTTGCTCTGTCGCAGATCCAATAGACCTAATAGCCAGTACTCTAATAGTAGGAAGCGCCGTCGGGCAGAGACCAGCAATGGAAACAGAGGGGACCAAGCCACATCGGCCGATGCAGTTGAGGAAGACCAAGATACAAATGGTCATCAGGCAAAGCGTCGGTCACCTCCACCTCCGGCTATCAGCTGTAGCAAGAACACATCCGGTTGGCAACTCTGGGTATCCGACGACGCTGTTGAGCGAAAGTCACAGATTCAAGGGCGAATCGTCTCTCTCAGTTCGTCCAGGCAAGGGCATACCAAGGCCAACAGATCTACCCAGCCAACCACACAACAGCCCTCTCGACTTCCCTTCAATGATAATGACTATACCTCCAAGATGATGCGCCAACCAGAGACTAGACCCATCTCCCAGGATCAGCTCGTCTCAGAGGTCAAAGGCATCTACGCCGGGCTTGTGATGGTGGAAACAAAGTGCATTGAAGTTTGTAATGCACAATCATCCAACACTGATGCTAATTCAAAACTGAATAACGAACAATGGCAAGCTTTGATTGCACTGCACAGAACACTTATCCACGAGCATCATGACTTCTTCCTTGCAAGTCAACACCCCTCTGCCTGTTCTGCTTTGCGAAGGTTGGCTTCCAAGTATGCCATGTCTGCTCGATTATGGCGACATGGCATTCATTCATTCCTTGAACTTCTGAGGCAACGTTTGCCTGCTTCTCTAGAGCACATGCTCACATTTCTATACTTGGCTTATAGTATGATGGCCTTGCTGTATGAGACTGTGCCTGCATTTGAGGATACATGGATTGAATGCCTTGGAGACCTTGGTAGATACCGCATGGCCATCGAGGACGACGATATCAGAGACCGCGAGGTGTGGACTGGCGCCAGTCGCCACTGGTACAGCAAGGCGTCAGATAAATCCCCCACTACGGGCAGGCTTTATCACCACCTGGCCATCCTGGCGCGTCCCAACGCGCTCCAACAGCTGTACTACTACGCGAAGTCTCTCTGTGTCCCAATTCCGTTTTCAAGCGGACGGGAAAGTATAATGGCGTTGTTTGACCCTATCCTGAGTAACGCTCCAACGCGTCTTGTCCCTATTGATTATGCGTTCATGCGCGCCCATGGTATACTTTTCTCTGGAAAGTCCCGGGACCAGCTTAAAGAGGTCACGGAGAGTTTCATTGGTGGGCTCCGTGGTCATATTGACAAGTCGCAGAAGCAATGGCTGGAATCAGGGTTAGTTGGTATTGAGATAATGTCTGGACTAATACTGACTCAGGCAGATACTATATCGGGATTTCATTAGCATGCTCTCTTCTTGGCTACGGTGCCGAGTCCAATGCTCTGATGCGGGCTATTTCCAGGAAGCCCGAGGAGACAGATGTCCCCATAGATAGAAGCACCATTTCCGAAGCCACCCCAGACGAGATGTTTGAGCTTACTCTTGATTTCGCTGAAAAAACGATCACAGAAGTAGTTGATCGTAAGGGAGACGCCAACACGTTACCGTTCCTACATACCATCTTGGTCTTCATGAACCACATGACAAAATATCCAGAAGCTATTTGCCACTTGGAGAGCAAGTTCCCCTGGAAACGTACTGCCCTAATGCTTAATAAGTTGTTAAAATCTTGCGAAGACGGATGCGAAGTACCGAGCCACTTCCCTCTTCCGGAAAAGGACCAACCCTCACGCCCGTTACCGGAGGACTTTGCTATGCGAGGTTTGGTCTACTCCGAGGGCTATTTCCCGGGCAACTGGTTCCGGAATGTCAAGATAGACGAGGACGACAAGTATTTCGAGCTGGCTTCCTTCTCAGAAGAGCGTAAGGGCCGCATCCTGTCCCTTGGGTGTAAGATTGCAACCTCAAGTAACTGGCTTCTCTGGAACGAACAAAGGCGCAAATTCTCAGTCCCAGAAAAGTACAACATACCCGTACATGGGGAGGAAGAGAAAGAGGATGCGAAGACTTCACCTTACCAAGCCAACTTCATGATAACTAACACTACCAACCTAGAAGTTTCGTTAGAGATAATTTATTAGGAACCCTCTGGAAGTTTCCCAGAGCTTCTGGAACTATCTATTTCAAATCTCATGTTGATTCCGCAGTTGGCTTGAACCCGGAAACCTACCGGTAGTAATGATTCGCAACCTGATTCCAACCCCACCGCAGTCTATTTCAGCCATCTTTGCGAGCGGGTGCGGCGAGAAAGCTTCCTTCAGTCGCTACGTGTATGTGTAAACGTTAGGCCCCGTCAATGCATCATTGACTTCCTACATCAAGAATTACGGGACCAACTTGCTTGGGTAACGATGTACCACAGTTACCAGAATCAGTTAGACATATGCACGGCCTCATTTGGCAACGGTCTGTTTAGCGAAAGCCCTAATAGAGAGTCTCAGCTTTACGAGCCTGCCAACGAGGTGTTGGAAGGTGCCAATACGATCTGCATGATACTGGATCAGCCACCAGGGCCTAGGGCGGTAAGCCGGGGATAGGTTCCGATGACCCAAGAACCTTCTCAGCTATTTTTAGGCTATTGTGATTGGATCTTGGGCCCAGACCGACCCCCCTTGGGGACCTCTGAGAGGCAGCAGCACCACCCTTGTTCATGTCACAGGATTAACTTCAGTCGGGTTCGGACTGTCAACAGATAACAAGGTTCCAAATTTCACAAGGGGGGTATGACGTGATGTTCTGTTTGACGGGGGTGCCGAGCTTACATCTTCTCAAAGACCGATAATTACAAATGGTTACATCATTATCGACGGCTTTTAGCGAACACAAAAAGCATGGGTTGGGAGCTGTGTTGGTTCCGCCAGAAGAGAACCCGAGGTTGGGGTTGAAGTGAACCTGAGTCAAGATCGCACGCACATATAGTATAGACTTAAAACGTTATTGTCAATGTGGAAATATATGGAGGAATTTCAAATTGGGCACTATGCAATTTCCCACATATCTTTGATCGAATGTGCTGTATTAAAATCTCAACATTAAAAGCTTGTGTTGTTGAGTGATAACCTTGGTAGAATTTTGATTTATAATGCCTGGGAACAGATTATTTGAGGTTCACCTGCTCGGATGACTATAGCTAACTTACAATTTAAGCACGGAGAAAGAGAAACGAGCAAAGAAAACAGGGTAGCTGAACCTGAAATTTTCTGTAGATGTTCGTCGTTACTTGTGGAGTTCTCGGCCATCATGGAGGCTATTACAATAACTCTGGTCTCTGTGATTAGCTTGGTTCGAAGGTGAGATTGTGTTGTCAGACCTATGCAAGTTTAACGCAACTTTATGTAGCATTACCATGCAATGCTGCTAACAATCCAAGTCGAGTCCCTTTCTCACAAGTCAAGGCAGCTATTACACAAATCAAGTCTACTTAGGCTTTGGCTTCAATTATTTACAAGTCAATAAGGGATTTTGGTAGCTCCGAGATACTTTATCTAACTTGAAGGATAAATATTAGGCCTAGGGTAGGGCAATCTAAGCCTATCTAGGCTTCGCAATCCAATACTCCAAGTCCAATCCAAGCCTACTCTCCTAACTTGCCTTGTACGGGCCTAAACCCGCGACTTAACTTGGATTATTGGAAACATTGTAATACGGCGTAATGGCATGCCTCCACTCGGGCCTAAATGTAAGCATATCCCCTCGTTTAGGAAGATGAAGCAGTAGGAAGATCGAGCTAGCCGAAAATAGCACAGATCTACATTCGCTCACTCGGCTTGTCTTCGACCCGGTTTCACTGCCTGCCAACATCAGGCCACTTGACCCTTTCGTGTTTGCTACTTGTGAAAAACTCAGAACCAACAGCTGTTATGTCGCCCAACCAATCAAGAGTCAGTGTAAGAGTAACGTCTGTAAGATGGTTGAGCGATCACCTCCGCTCGACCGTCAACCAATTGAATCGCAGCGCTTGCGAGCAACAATGCCGGCCATTGGAGAGTTTCTCAGCTGTCGTAAGTGCCGACATCAATAGGTTCAAAACATAAGAAGACTGTACAATCTCCGATATTACCAGCTAGTATAGCGACCGCTACCAGCAGTCTGCAGTCTTACCAGCCATCCCTCAAAATCCTTATTCTATACCACTTTCAAAGACCTCTGGCAAAGACACCATGATTTGTCGTGCTTGCTTGTAGCTTAGACTGTGACTCGAATCTGATCGAGCTCTGCTCTCAGCCTCGCAGTCTGTCGACGCGACAATGCTGCACTGAAGTCGTTGGTAGCCCTTGACGAAATCTTCACTATCATCCCATTCCATTCTTTCTCAAAACCCATCGCGAGACCCCGAAAAGCTTCCACGATCCTCCTTTGACTGCTTACCACGTGAGATCCCAGTTACCTTTTGCACAGTTTCCCACCTGATATCCCCCTCCAATCGTCTCAATCGTCTCATGCACTGCTACTCCCCTATGTCCACGCTGGCTGGTCCGGTGGACAGACATCGTCACGATACACAGCTCAGGCCGGCCGGATGAGCCTGTGTGTTGGTAGGGGGCGGCTTCGAAGTAGTTCTTCTGCCTTCCTTTCCCAGCCATGTCAGCGTATTGGTTGACTCTAGTCAGCCTGAATGACTGCTTCGAAGCTCCTGCTCAACATTCATCCAATACCTCTATCCGGGATTACCTGTGCCGTTGAAGATCTGGATGCTATCGTTCTAACACCCATACAACCATTTTCATTAGTTTCGAGCCGATACGAGCCGATACGTGCCGATATCATGGCAAGCAGCCGATCATTCTCGATTTCACTTGCGGGGTGACATTTTACTACCCATTACAAAGATGGTAGATTTATTGCGAGATTATTTTGGCGAAAGTCTGTCAAAGGTTTGCTTTCACATCAGAATATGCCTCCATCGTCGCGACCAACGTCTTACAAGCTTACTTGGACGCAGGTCGCAAAACACGTTCACATATCCGATGAATGTGCAGTATCGTCAACTCATCGTCGGCCACAAGCTGTCTGGATATCATCCGCAAACGAGGCCTCCTTCTCATATACCTTGAGCTCTCCATCGAGAAATATCTACGTTCAACCACTCACTGCATAAACCAGTGAGTAACGACTATGAATGCGTGATCGAATCCACTTTTCTGATGCGCATCAACATATAGCTTCGATAGGACGTAGCATCTTCCGCTGCGTCGCGTGCAGCAACCCAGTGATGTTGCCTTGTGTTTCTCTGCGCGTCAGTGGCTAGCCAGCCATCACAACTCATAGAGACAGCTACTGGTCAACAATTCTGTCGACTAGCAGGACATCCTCATTGTTACCGCACTGACGGCTACCACTCTTTTGCGGTCCTTGAGGCTGCGTTAGAGTGGTAAAGATTACCCTTCCTCTTTTCGTTCTTGATTGTGCTATGGAACAACTCTGGTATGTTGTCCATGACCACAGGCTTCCACGCCTTGGTATCAGACCGTACCATTGAACTCTTCATTACAGCTGTTTGTTCCGCCGCGCGTTTGTAGACTCCTTGGCGGTAAAACAGCCATTGTAATACCCCGTGCACTTCGTATCGGGGGATCTCACCATTACTATATCACCTTCCGGTGGTTGATATTAGTTCACGAGGCTACGGGGGGTTATGTTTCTTTGGCTGCAACTGACGTTGCATTCGCCTTTGGTACCACTGGGGGTTTACGTACATGTTGGGAAATCTGAAACAGTGAAAGCTCTTTGGCATGTTTGGCGATGGTTCATATCCGTATCATCGTACGATGATCGGATAGAAGCCTTCGCTGATGCTTGGCTCTGTTTTAGGGACAGAGGCAATGAAGAAGCTCTGGTGAACTGGAGACGCCTGGGTCACTGGATCTTCCCAATTGTCTCGTGAGCATTAGGTGTATGGGTAGTGACGACTATCCGGCGCCTCGGTAGTCCGGATTATCAATCCGACTATCAGTCGCAAGAAAGGGGACGCCTGGACTTGCCAAACCGCTCACTCATTGACAGCTAAGCTAAGCAACCAAAGTCACTAGTCGTGGGTATCGGGGCTTCTGAAAAGCACTATCAAGTGCTTCACCAGCGCGTTTATCGCAAGAGGGGTCTTGGGGGTACCAAGTCAACACGTATGTTGTTGATCGTCGGCAGCATAGATGTGCAGATATAGTGTTATACTGTACTGTTATATGTATTGGAATGAAGAGCATCTTATCAGGTGGAATGCTATCGAAAGGGGCGTGAAATTCGGTATGCGGCTTGGAGTCAAATACACAGCACTTACAACACTGGGTTTACTTATTTTGTAATTACTTCGATTCCTGTTTGAAAAACCTTTTTGGTCGTATCGATCTCGTGAGATCTTTCGTGACATGAATAACTAGATGAGCTCCCCCCTTCGCTATAGCGGCCTCTCAACTCACTGCATCATGGCCAAAGCGGCCACTGCGGTTCAGCAAGTGGAGTAGAAGCCATATTGAGACGTGAAATCCATTGATAGACATGGGAGCTGATCTCCATCACAACACCTTGCGTATCAGCAATGAGTCTCACCACCAAGGAATTCTTCCCAGAAATAGTATGCAAGCTCATTACTGCACTAAGATGGTCTCTGGTATAGAGACAAGCCCATTGTGCCAATCTTTGATGGCTTTCGTGTTACAATATCAAAGTCGTAGGTCACGATCATCAACGAAAGATCGTCTCGTCCCAGAATATAGTCATCGGGAAGCTTCTGATATTTAGAGCGCCCAGCGTCAAGCTTAATCGGGAAAAGAGCTTTGACGAGAATGCCTTGTCCATTCTACTTTTGACGGGGGGTTTCAAGAGCTGGAATGTTAGCCTATCAAGCGAACAGGCGCTGGCAGATGTGCATTCTGAGACGTTTGCTAAGCATAAGTATAAATTCCTCGTCGCTGTTTCACAATCGATCCAACACCAGATACGAAGACGTCAAAGAGCAATGTGAGAGGTATCTCTTGATTTGCCAGAGATGGAGGGAGTTGTTGGGTCTTCCGAAAGAAGCTCTGCGCAGTGAATAGCCTTATCAGTACAGATGATAGGCTCTAATGTCTGGCGATAGATCTTTCGATTTAGCAGACCAATACGGTACATTACATTTTCCATTTAGCCCTCTTTCGAAGTCTGCATTTCTCCTGTTTCTCTCCCTGTTTCTCCATGTCCGCACAACTCGACATCAGTACACACTCGGATGGCCTGTAAGAGCTCCACAAACATGACGCAATCATTACTCCACATGAGCAATACGCAACCTCCGTCAGAGTCTGAGCTGTAAGATCAATACAAACCGCCTTGCGTTTTCAACCCCCCTCTACGGCTCAGGCTAGGTACGTACTGTGGATTCCACCTATTTCAGACTTCCAATTGGTTGAGCTAAAAATTCAGTATAACCATCTATAGTCTGGGCCTTCGTGTTGTTACAGCACTCGATCGTACGACGATCTTTTCTCTATGCAGTATGTCTAATCTGTCGTATTCCATCTGACTTGTACAGAGCATACAATTCTACTCCATAAGAATACCGCTTTATTTTAATGAGGTTTTAGATTGAATATGGTCCTAGTTACTGTAAGTTGCGTCTGGCTGTTTTGCTTCTGTGCTTTCTGGTAACTGTTGACAGATACTTCTTGAAGGGCACAGGGAACAGACGAGACTCTGGTGAAGCAGGAATGAATGTGAAATTTGGAATTCGATGACCGACCTCAATGCTGAAAGTCCAATCCAGAGTGACGCTGATTCCAAGATGGAGACCTCCCAATACACTCAGAGCATATGATATACGTCGTGTATGACTCGTGGTCGGATCCTAATCGTGTCAAAACACAATATCTTGTTTAAGAGAGAGCACAAAATCGTGTTCAACGCAAATATATTGGCATTCTCTGCGATCAAATGCCATAAAGTCGTAGATGGTCTTGATCTTGGCTACTAGACTATTGGCGTCGTAGACTCGACTCCTTTTTTTCGAAAGGCAATGTATCAAAGTGCCACTTCAGCTTGCGGACCAGTATGAGCGTATTATCAGGAATCTTGAATATCTTCTAAATGCTCCACACTGCTCATAGTACTATCTTAGTCGCGATATCTGTTACCAGGAACAGCGGTAGTTGAAGACGAAATATTCATATACTTTATCATAATTGGCTGATTATCGTAGACAACAACGAGAACAGATTGGTTTTAGTTGGATAAGTTTGTAAGGCCTCCGTCGTCACTACTAATGTGAGAATTGATAACAATCCTACGAGTACAATACGCTTTGGAAAGGAGCGTGGTGAGGCTGAAATGAGAAGGCTGACAGGTATGGAAACGAGCCATCCGTTACAGCAGACCTTTGACTACTACATATATCGGCCATTACTCCATCCCATCTACTGTGCACCACGACGAAGTAGCCTTTTCGGTGGCAATACGCTATGGCAGAGGCCATTGCAATACCACGCGGGACAAAAGATCTGTCGCTCTCCGAGTTACCACTCGAGCTTTTGGGTATCGTACTGGATAACGTTGAGTCTCCTCTAGCCTTCCCCGGGCTTATAATTGCCCCTGAGTGTCACTTTCGACGTACAGTCCGATCGGTCCAATCCACTAACATCGGTAGATAACTTCCATTCAAGATCTCAAGTCGCTCACCGAGGTTTCTAGACGTATCAGAGCCGCCGCTTTACCTAGCTTCTGGTCTTCTGTTGAGATTAGACCAGAGGTAGAAGCCGAGTATCGACATTCAATTCACAAGCTGCCGTCATTCGGCCCATCGAGCCATTCATCCGGCCTCGTCAAACATCTCCATTTTCGGACTAACTTTGACCTCCATCGGCTGCACAGGTGCCCGCACTTCAGCGAAGATAGATATCAAGATTTATACCATGAATCGGAACAACTGGACGACTCTAGCTCGTCCTACGATGGATCTGTTATCTCGTTCGAATTTCCAATCCGGCATACTCGCAACTTCGACATTCTTTCCGATGCCGCTGAAGCCATACTTAGAACGTTCGATGATAACCAGCTTATCACATTCAGGTATGGCATACCGATGCATCTTAACTACCCTAGAGTTTTGTGCTAAAACTTTTCTGGTTTACAGCTGGGAAATGGGAACTTGTATCCCAAGAGGTCTGCTTGGGCCCGAAGGCATAATCAACAAGTGCCAAAGTAGTATCCAAAACTTGAATCTCATCACAGATTGGCAATGCTATCGCAGTGACCCTTTCTGGCTTACCTCCGGATGTTCTCAGCGATCAAGCCTGTGTTTGAAAGGATTGAAAAACATCCGAAGATTCTGCTGGAGAGCCCCCCATGAAGAAGACCTGCACGCTTTGTCCTCCGTTGTAGAAGCAAACAAGCAGCATCTAGAGGCTCTGGAATTGGATTTTATCGAATGGGACAGCTCTGTCGGCCGCCCCTTTCGCTATGGGGAGGTAGAGGTAACACCTGATGCTTGCCCGCTCTTGGGGGACGTGCTCCACCTCAATCCTGTTCGGGCGAGGCCAATCTTCCCGAGACTTCGAGAATTGTCCCTGTCTGAAGCAGCTGTTGGACCCAAACTATCCCTGGCTATCGACCTTAATTTCCTTCGAGTCCTGAAGCTTCGAGGATGTCACGGATGGTGTGGACTTTTGGAACATCTGACAGCTTCAGAACTCCCATGCAAGATCACCGTCTTCGAGTTACTCTCGCCAAGGGATACGTCGTTGGCAAGAGAGACTCGAGATATAGCAATCAATAACTTTCTTGACTCATTTACTGGACTCCAAGAACTCTACTTGCTGGTCTCTCCACCGTGGTTCCCCGGTGCCGAGTTCCGTACCGCTCTTACAAAACATCAATCCACATTGCGCCAATGCACTCTAGATGGGCTGTGGGGGGATATCCAGGGCATAGGTCACATTCACGCGCCCCCAACAGGCCTACCAGCTTTACCACTCAGCGAGAATTTCCTAGGTGACCTAGACCTCGAGGCTGTTGGGCTAATTAATGAACCCAGCACATTGGTATGTCTCCCACCTCACCTTGATGTCTAGCAGACCAGTCGACGCGTTGTGCCCATTGGTACAAAACCACTTTGCTAATGCTTGAGTATGAAACTAAGATGAACATGCTCCTTCCATTTGCATCAAAGGATAGTCTCAAGGTCATCCATATTCGTCAAGGATATGTCCTGCCATGGCGCGAACAGGTCTGGGTTTGGGAAAAGATAAAAACCGATTACGACGCTCCAGAGAAGTCAGATGCACCGCCAAACAATGAGATCCGTCAGATTTTGTTCAACCACTTCTGTTGCGAGAGGGAAACCTTTCGGCTGCGAGAAGAATTCTGTTCATTGGTGGAGTGGGCATTTAGCGTGGAGGGGATCAAGTCCCTCCAGACAATAGCTGTCGGGGATCATTCTCCTGCATTCGAGCAGCTGGACAGTCAGATCTTCTTCCAGCGCAAAGCTGCGGGTGGCTTCGAGATCATTCGCAGGGATTCCAGGAAATGGCGATATGTGATGGAAGAGAATATAGTATTTTTGCAGTCATGCCCCAAACCCAGATTGTTATAATTGAGGGATTTCCCAAACTTAAAATTGACTCACAAACGTTACGGGCTGTTGTAAGTCGAAAGTTGGCTGTTACCAAGGAGGTTGACAGAAATCATAAGTGTCTGCTCAGATCGTTTGGTACTGAAACTGCAATGGCATCCATTTAACGCTCGATCAATTCCTACCCAGTACCTACCATGCCAATCGCTCAGTCGCGCCATCGTACCCCTCTCCTCTCCAAGATGAATGTTCAGCGCCTCGAGCCTACCGCTGTCCAACACATCAGGCCTCAGGGCATGCAGTCCAAACCAGGGATTTATATCTGCTTTACAGCGTACTATGGACAACTGCCAACAGAATTCTACACTACGATCAAAGAGTTGGCTGGGACGAAAGGAACGCTCATGGACTGCAAGAGAAATAAAAGCCTCGTTACGGCTGGAAAAAGTGTCTCTGCACAGTTCTCCGGCATATTGCAGGCCGCACACGAAGGAATTGCCTCGATACTCTGTGTCTTTGATAATCTTCACGATAAGATTCTCATACAAGAGTATCTAGATCTAAGCCTTTTCCAGCTTGGTCCTCTGAGCGAGAGTGAACTCGCTAGTTCAATCTCGCAGGTGTGTCAATGTGACAAATCATCAGAGTCGATTCATCAGAGTTCATCCTCTCAACACGATAGTAGCGGATCTAACCAGGTATCAGGTCATCGAAGCTTTCAGGTATCTAGATCGAACATCGTCAAGCTTAAGAATAGAGGAGCCCCGCGTTTCTCTGACAGGAGCTGTGAAATTAAGTATGCTGATGAATGACCACTTGTTGGTTGACCACCTTTAGCATCATGTCGTCATGAATTCTACTCACCAGATTGGGGCAGTCATGGATCTCGGTTTCGCTTCTTCATCAGCAGTTTCGTCGAATCGAACGACTTCTACTGATTGGCGCAGAGAGTTTCTCGATTTCATTCGCCTTCTGAAACCAAGAACGTTGACCTATAAGGGCCACCTGTTCTATCAAGAAGCCACAGCTGAACGGATGCCGCGACCCAACGTCAGTATCAGATTACCAGCTCGGCTTGGCATTGTGTAGTATATACTAACGTTCAAGTTTTGTAGCATTTCTGGCTGGCCGAAAATCACAAGGACCCAGAGACTTAGTGCTGGTCGTAAGAAGAGCAAGCGGGATCATGCTAGCAGATAAGTCTGGAAGCAGATCAAGACGAAATAGAAGCATTTAGATCAATACCCGGCCTAGATTCATAGGACACCATGAGAATTACTGCTCATTGTCGGGAATCACAGCTTGTTCTTTATGCAATGGTCAGTTGGATCCCCGCCCTATCTTTGGCAATATATGCTGCTACCAATGTGGTGATCAAGGGGGGAGGGGTCGCTGGGGTGGAGCTTAGCCCATCAAGCCTTCAGCCTCGGTTTGGCATTTTGGATGTCAAAAGGTGAAACAGTCACGAAAGCGAAAGACGTGGCCACCAAAGTTGCTTCAGCGGCTATTTCCAAAGCCACGACGCCATTCCAGCCAGCTGTCAACCCACTCCGCAGGTTTCTGAGAAGGAACTGTTATTTTCGTATTGAATCCTGGTTGGGCGATATCCTTGTCAAATGCCTTTGATCTTGTTATCAAGACTGATGGGTAGCTGTTGGTCATGCGTGTCAGCCTGTTTGGCATACGCATACTGTAGCGAAACATGCTTGCCGCATGCCCCTCCTGTCATCGGCATGTAATGTAAATCAACAGGAAGTCGCGTCGTAGCGTAATGTGACGTCTATAAACTGCATGTTTGCTTTATCTGAGGGGAAACTCACAAGGATGCAGGGATTATCTTACCCCTGCTGCATGACGTTGAAAAGTTCCTGCAGTCAGGGCAACAGTCGCCGTTGAAAACATGCGTGTTTGCTTGCTAGGGTGACACCAGATCGTCGCTTCTTGACCGCAAGCAGTTAGAGGGTAACTGCCAAGACAGCAGCGGGGTAAAATATCCAAACTAAGTTTAAGTGCAGGGTGCCTGGCTCAGCACTTGGTTGGTCAAACATCCGGTCAGAGTGGTCTGTTGTTAAAATAGACAAGTTCAAGAACATGGGCATCTGCTTTTAATGCTTGCGTGATTGTGAGAGTAACTGAACCAGTAACAGCAGTCCACATGGTATCCGATGACCTACAAGGTTCTTGAGGGTATGCGAAATCTCCAGGGTCTCGCTTCAATCATCCCACGGCCCTTCATTTGGTGGAAACGGTGGTACTCCCGTCTACTGCAAAATCACTTCAAGGAACTGACAAGTCAGAATAGGTCAACTGGTTGCCAGATTGGCCGCAATAACAGGTCTGAGGTGGGCTACTCTGTCGGCATGGGAGAGAAGCTGTGTCATCATTCGGCATCATGCTGGAAGAGATAGAGGAGTGTAAGACCGGCCAGGCTTTGAGGGTGCATGTACGGAAATGATGTTTGCGAAAGCAAAAGTGTCATTTCTCGAGCTGCATCTGCTTATTTTTGATCGCCGATGCAGCTCATCTGGCTATTTGTTGTCATGTAGCTGGATCTGATCTACGAAATCCGACATGACGCCGGATCGCGATTCTGCATATACGTCGCAAGTAATTTGGGGCTGGAGTTGTAAATAAGATACCGGCAGTTGGTAACATAGCCCAAGGCAGGTTTTCGGACTGTGACTCAAGCAAAATATCAAGGGCTAATTCATGTTGGCTGAGTCCCCAAATGGAAAGCTGAAGCTCATGAATATGTCGCTTATCCTGATCATGATCAATTATTGATGCATCACGTGCGTAAGGGGCGAGGAGATTATGAATATTAATCCTATATTGACGCCAGCTACGGAGCTCCGAAAAAAATCTTACTCAAGATCGAGGCACCTAAGCACCAAAGATGACAGGGAAAGAATCCCCGGATTGTGAACAGCTGGGATCATGATGCTGCGCCTCGTGCTCGCTTGAGTAGATAGTCACAGTGCTCCGCTCTACACCTTCCGATAAAAACGGGCAGCACTGTCTCCCGCATCATTACACAATCATATGACACAGATCGACGTGATTTTTCCCAGAGCATTGGCATTGAGTTAAGGAACCACTATGCAGGAGGATTGGGGAACGGAAGATCAACTTCAATAGCCATTTATATTGTTTACAGAGCCAATGGACAAACATGCCACTATTGAGGTTTCGTTATAACTTTTTTCATGAACATGCCAAACCTGTCGGTTTTGAACGAGATAGCTCATCCGCCGTACGCTCTGGCTTCCAAATCGGCCAATCTGACGCTAAACAAGCTTCATGGATGTCTGCTGCTAATGACCTATGGTTCAACCCAGATCCATCCGTTGGTTTCTTTTTATTTAAAGCCGCGTATCATATTTATACACTTCACATACCATGTGATAATCTGGAATCCCTGCGGTTCGTTATGCTCTCAACCTCAACTCAGAGCCAACCGGACTATTCAGCAGCCCCGAGATGTTGGAAGGCCCATTGACAACGGCCGCTGATCTTGAACGCAGCGTACCATCCCGTTTGTCCGATAGATCATTTCTCGCAAGAACCACTCGTGTCACGAATGGTGTCGGAGTTAATTTCAAGGATTAATGCAGTTGGTTCTTGGGAATCACCAACAGTGACCAAACAAGATCTTCATGACCTCTGCACGAAAATACTGCAACCTGTCAATCAACACTTTTAGCAATAGTGGGCCTCGGCAAGCGCTGATTGGCTATTCAAGCAAATCCACTCCCCCATAACCACTCCGTCGGGACCGGGACCGGGACAAGAAGCCGGAGGGCTCCCTGGACGAGGCAAAGTCAATGCAACGGTATCATAGCAGTCATCGTCGATTGAGAACGTTGGAGCTCACGTCCTTGGCATAGTTCGACATTCACAAACAACACTGAATTAATCCTTGCAGAAATACGAGGTTGGTGGTGTAAGCAATATCTTGCCAACTCTGCGAATATTTCCGCCGCATGCCCACTATATCACCCGCCACCCTCAACCATCAACCTAATTTTTGCAGAACGATCTAGATCTATTTTAGGCATTTCATAATTTGTTTCTGGCTTAACGTCAACAAGTCTTATCCACCGCGTTTGTAAGAAAAGCCTCTGTATCACTTCAGCTACTATTCCAACATGACCAACAGGAATCAAGGACCCCTTTTACACAAAGTATTCCGCATCATAAGTGTCACGAAGTGGCAGCATACTGCAGCAAGAGCATCTTTTAACATGTTTGCAGACCCCTTTCTATGCCCAGGTGGCTCCCCAACCTTCGAAGCCGCCTTTGTTCGCGCTGAATCAGCCACAGTTGGTTGCGCAAACTTATGGCGTTTATTATCACTCAGAGGGGCTCGCGAATGATGCAACGTCTACTTCCCGCGACTCACAAGCGGTGGTGCCAAGCCTCAGAGGCAGTGCCTCAAGTTGGGAACCAATATTCCAGATCCGGCCCAACGCGGGTTTTCTGAATGTTGAGACGCCAATGAACGAGACTCGAAGCCGTGCTACCATCGCGTGCACGCATTGTCGCAAGCGAAAGGTTTGTGAAATGATCGTTCTTGGATCTCTTATCCATTTTTGACAACATTGAACAGATTCGTTGTAAGACATCCATGTACCACGCCTATGGCAAGTGCCAGAACTGCATCCAGAAAAACAAGGAATGCATCTTCATACCACTTAGTGGCAACCAACCTACTTTCCTCCCACTTTCACACCAGGGGCAAGCTCTTCAAGCAGTGTCGCAGTTGCCAGTTCCAGGCAACGCATCCTTCATTGCTGGGAGTTTCTTTCCGCAGTATGTACCAAATCCCCCAGGTCTTGGATCAATGCTTCTTGACAGGAGGTGAGTGAGATCTGCCCCAAGCTAGTTGATGACAGTTGACTGAGCAGGATCAGGGCGGCAAACCACGAGTTTGGACCGGCCAGAGACGATGTAACCCCTGTTAAGCAGAGCTGCGCAACTAAAAGACAAAAGATTGGCTCAAAACAAGAAGAGTCCAAGGGTAATGATAATGAATTTGTGGTTGTTGGTAAAGGTTCTATCATGAAGGTGGAGAGTTTACTACATTAAGGGTGATTGGTACAAGTTGATCGTTATCAGGTAGAGATCATTGTGCAAACCGTCTGGTTGTAAGAGTTTGAGGTTTATTATTTTCGTCTCAAGAACAATGAGTCGATCATCATGTTCTATTTTGAAACAGTAATTAAACAGCTCTGGGACTTAACGAGAAACCCCATGCTTTTGATAAACTCTCCCCAGCATATAAGGCCCCTGCCAGGAGCGAGGAATGGCAAGAGGCTGAAGATAAACAACAAATACAAGACTTTTGGCCTATGGCTCAGACGGTAGTGGTTGCTGTTGGTCTCGGCAACTTCTCTTCGTTGTTACGGCACAGGTTATTTGTTTGGTGACTACCTAAGTGGGATGACCTTCGCCCTCGGCAGATTCTATGATGATGATTCATGACTTGACAGGGCCAACGGTCCTTCCCCGCATCACACATATCGCCGTCCGCCACCTAATATTCAGTACTTCCCTGCAGGAAGCTTGCTAAGCAGTTAAAATCATAAGGTGCTAAGCGTCCTCTTTTCTCTATCAGTTTAGCTCGAAGAAATATTGCAGCACGGCGAGACTTGACAGGGAGTAGGACTGGGAGTGTCCGCAATAGGTGTTCCTGTAAGCTTACGGCGTGTCTGGTTTGGCCCCTGGTCGCAGAGGCTCCAACTTTATTCACCCTGCAATCAACTGTGATTGGGTGACTTTCGTCAGGGGAGCTGGTCGAGTTTTCATTTCCACGAGTATTTCTGCTTACAACTTTTTGGCTTCTTCAAATTTGGACTGCACACGGTATATGCCAGCTAAATTCATCTTGCTGGAGAAGACGGCTGAGTTGTCTGTCGGTGAGATTTTTTTCATGCATGGCCCAGATAGCCCGACACGGAGACCCTGTTGATCCAAGCGATTTGACTTCAGTTGAAGTTCAAATCATACAAATAAGCTCTTGTGAGTTAATATTTTGTATCTACCAAGACTACGCTAAAGCCTCAAATGCAAAGACGTGTTAGAATGACTGAAAAAAAAGGCTTCTGCACCTATTCTCAGCGCCATTTAGTGCTTTTTGTGATGCTGATGAGTTTCAGCGCATTGGTGGGTTCTTCTTGACCGCCGTCTTCTAGACAATCGCCCATCACAAAGGCGGTGATCGTTAGGTGCTTGAATATCTCCTAGAAGATGTTACACAAAGACCGGAAGCCAGGCAGCTTTACGCAAATAAAACTGACGTCTTCAAGTGTTCCCTTGTGACGAATGAGAAGATCCTTGAGCTCTACTGTTGTGTAGCTCACCATAGACGGCGTCTTCTGTAATTTTGGGATATGAAGATTAAAAAAAGCACCGGTGGACTCCAAACTTCAAAGTTGAGTTCTGTTAATTGCGGGGAAAAGCTCAGGAACTCCTGAAGCTTGGTGATCCTGAAGTAGGGCACAACGATGAGGTAAAAACTTGTGATAAGGCCCAGAAACAAGGAAGCCGATTCAGGGTAACCCTCTGCGCATATAGACAAGATGGATATCAAAATCCTATATTTAGATCTCGTTCGTGGCTGCTACGGTGAGGACTGTAAGCATAAGATGCTAGATGAAGTCGTCGCTTATCTCCAATTTTATTCAAAGCCTTTGCAATAGAACTCCAAAATCTACTCCAGACGAGATGAGCTCCATGTGGGGGGGGGAGGGTTCTTGCTATCGAAAGCAATCTTTCTGGACGCTTTCAATTGTGTCATGGCGTAAAGCTGGCAGTCGTACATCTGCCCGCTTGTTATGCGGCTTCCCTTCAGTCGTGTCGCTCTCCTTAGAGTCAAATGATGTATTGGAGTATACCGACAGTGTGGCCTTCACGTGTGGCTCATCCGGGATGACGGAAGACGTCACGGTCTGTAATATCTCGAAGAGAAGGAGATGAGAAGTATGGATCTGTAGAGAGTACTCAGATACCGAAGTGCCTAAAAAGAGACTAAAACCTGGCGCGTGTATAGATCCTGCCATCTCTAAGCTATAACAGCATGGCATGTGGGAGCCTGGGCATTCAGGGATGGACAACCCGTCTTGCAAGTAATATATAGTCAACAATCCTTTGAAGAGTTACTGTAGCTGAGACCTCTTGCTTCATATTAAGAACCCCTGGTCGAGATTTTCTTTGGCCTGTATGGTTGAGGCTGCGCTATCTGAGATTCTATTCTCAAGATGGCAGACGGCCGACCTTGTCTATGCAGGCACGTAACAACAGGTTGAAACTAATGTCCTACCACTAAAAAGTGGGCATTACATATAAGGAAAAGCAAGTCCAAGTCCAACTAATTGATCTACTCAGCCAAACATAAACATGGCGGCCATTACCCGGAGCGTTAGGCACGCAAAACGTCATTGGTCTGATCCAAAATTGGACTTTAAGAGTCACAAATAGCACCTCACTAATACGGCGGTGAGAGTGATCTCTTGATTCATGGATTTTTCTATTATAACTATACAAGGTGTGTCAAGGGCTACATCGTACTCCATTCACGTGCTATACTTAGACAAGTTTCGACGTGGTGTAACTTAAAACAGTACTCCCCTCCAGTATATAGTTTGCCGTCTGGAATGACCTACAACACCTAGATTCTTGAGCTGACATAAACTATGAATTCGTTGATCTGGCTCTGGCTGTGTCCTCTTGTCAGCGCGGCTTGCAACTACGATTATGCCTTCTGGACCCCGGATCCTGGTATGACTGTACTGAAAGACCTTAGCCCAGCTCTTCCTGGTGTTGGAGTAGAGGAATTCAAGGAGCAAAACCCAGATGATGACCCCAATTGGATATCCGATAAGGTTAAATACAGGGTACCATATAGCCCAAAGATGATCATCAATCAACCGGCTATCTGGTCTGGAGATTGCCCCAAAATCCTGCTATTACATGGGAAAGAAACAACTCATATACCTGACTCCACGTCTGAGAAGACGCATGGTAGTACAACAACGAACGCCGCAGTTTTCACAAAAGACAAAGGTGCAGACACCAAAGCCACTGCAAGCTTAGTCACAACGTCAGCCAAGACAGAATCCCCAACTGCAGGCTCAAATAAGGCCACCGACTCAGCGGGTAGTGAGCCAACTGGGCAGGCCACTGATGCAACTAGTGACAAGGTTAAGACGACCCCAACAGCGACAGAGACAGGATCTCCTACAATGAACCCTTTGACTTGTTGGAAGAAGAATGATCCTCTTGCATTAGATAACACCTCTAAAGAGCTAAGGGTAACAGCTATTGGGAACTTTTGTCATCGCTTCAAGGAAACCCCACTTGGACCTAAAGATCCCATCAGTACTTCGCAACAGCAAGATATATCTTTGCATGTATACTTGAATCCAAAATGTGATAGCGGTAAGTTTGAGCTCGATGAGGGGACGTGTCTTGAGTATTTTGGAAAAATTGAAAAGGGATGTTTTCGTGGCGGTCGCCGCGGGGGCAGTTTTAGTCAGGGTTGTGCTTTTGTCTGGATTTCCAAGCCTAAATAGCGAGAGTTTCAAAACCACAAGAATCTCAAGGATACCGTGTTAGATAGTTTTACACTAGATATGGGGCCTTACTATAAATCATCTATTCTTATACAAGGCATGGTAGGAGGTTGGCTGCCGGTCTAGCTAGGGTTGTAAGTTATGTTCATTACGTAGAAATAACACCTTTTTCCCACAACGAGCGCATGTGCAGTGAGCTCATTAAGAGCTTTATTGTAAGTCCTTATCTCATATGACGAAGGTGGCTGTCTCGCAACAAGACAAAAGCTCTCGATCATGTCTAATCTTTCGCGTCCGGATCTATTGACGACTTGTTGCTTCGGAACTGGCAAATATGCCATATCAAGCTTCAAGCCTTGACCTGTACCTGCAACATTGAGCACGCTTGGAGAAGCTCATCAGGGTTGCCGAGATATGGGTCATTGTCGGATCGTTAAAGAGTTGCGGTGAAGATGGATAGAGGCGCCACCACTGATGAATCGTGATACTGGTCCTTAAGAACGACTACACGAGTATAGGATGCAGTTACACGATACCGAACCGGTAGGCAGTCTGCCATATGTACCCTTGTTGCGAAGAACCATGGGGAGGATGGCGGTCAGGCTATGGACGGAGTTGTGTGAAGCTAGGTCAAGCCGTGGCTGGTAGAACAGCCTGGCATAGCAACAGAGTAGAGCAAAATAGGCCCCTCCAGATCACAGATGTCAAGTTTTTCATGCTAACTCTCTTGGGGGCCATTAGCTTAGTATCTCCTGGTCTTTCAGGCCGAGAACAGCAGCAAAGTGTTGCTTCTTTCATCTTTAACACGGTCCTAACATTGAACACTGATGGATCTCAATCCGATGGTTTGATGCTCACGTCTTCCATTGAAAGTTTAGATTAGAGCTCGTCAATTCGCAGTTGGATATTCCTTCAACGTTCGTCAGCTTGCGACAAACCTTTCAGTACGTTGCCCTGGTCCTTGGTGCATCTCCCAAAACTTTGATTTTTACAGCAAGAGGATCAGCTAACAACTGGTCAGCCATCTCAACATGGCTTAAAAGTTGCTTGCAGAAATGAGTTAACTTAGCCTCGTTCTTCTAACCTAACATAAAGCTCGGCAGGCCCCACCATCCGAGGTTAACTTATCTCAGTGGAACTTTTAACATAGCTCAGACCACTTCACCTGTAGGAATTAACTGAACTTACTGATAACAACTAAATATATTATGACTAACCTAGTTTAGTCTTGATTATCCTAGCTTTTACTTTGCTAATCTTGTTGATATAGACTATTACTGAGTGGTAGTCTAGCTCTTTCGGATAGTCTGTCATAACGTAGCTCGTACGTTTGGCCTAGATATGCTCCTTAAGTTGTGAGTATTCCAATGATAACCAAAACTGTATGCAACATCATTCTGTCGGCTAAATAAAGGCTACGTTCCAAGTTACTGTATCTATGTTATCGGAAAAGAAGACGACAAGAAAACTTCGGATATATGTATACGGTATAGCGTAGATATTTCACATCTTTTGATATTAAACTGAGAGGCTCCTTTAGTTTGGAGTAACTTATTTCGTCTACTTAGTCAGAGTCTCATTTTTGTCACGTAACCTATGTCGAGATGTGATGTGAGACATGAACTCAAAGCTGTGAGATCCCGAAGTGCAAGACATAAATAGAGGGGTTCTGGCAAGAGAACATACTGGAACATTCCGCCGGATAACCGTCATAGAAAGCGGACTTGACCTCCTCACGCTCAACGCCTACTTACTTGTCGATTTCGACCACCATTCACTCATACTGCTTCTTCTTTTTAATCTTCCTGATCTAGGCGTCCTCATTCTTCGACCCTCTCCTAAATAAGCTTATTTAATTGATCTTGCAGACGAAAAGGCACAGGACAAACTGACCTTGATTGGTGTTAATTCACAGCACTGAGTGATATTCTAAGGGAAGGCTGTCGCGATTTACAGGATATTTCACTTGCTAGTGATGCTCCTTCAGTAGGAGTTCTAATTTACCTTTGTAAAAGGAGAATAATTGACGTTCAAAAGATTGAGAAAAACCTTGTCTTTCACATTCGAAGCTTCCTGAGGGATCGGCGCAATAATCTTATTGCGGAACAAGACCTGATCAGCCATGGTCATTTGAATCTCTTTGCCCCTTCGGACTGATGTCTACAAGACCACTGCGGCTTCGTCTGCCATAGGATACGAAAGCTCATCGTACAAGAGCACATATGCAAGGCGACAGTCGACGCGATATTCCTCAAGCCACACAAACTGTATGAAAGTCGACATGGGAGGCGCAGTTGAATGGCTCGGTCGGGGTCAAGTTTCGCTGAGGTTATAGGCACAAATAGTTTTATACGCACCGCCGTCAGTTGCGCGGTGTTATGTCCTTTCATGGATATGACCTTTGCCTCTCTCAAGAATGGCCGTAGCCGCACGTCCTAGACATATACAATTGCCCGCACATTCATAAATTCCATTGGTACTACGAGCTCAGCATCATTGTCTTATGTTTTGATAACGAAGTATACATATGATGCAACGCCTTAATGTTCACTTGACCTTCTATCTCATGTTCTTTTGCCATCTGATCGAATATTGCTCGGTCCGCGGGTCAGACATGGATGGGGTCATGAGGCCCTGACTAACAAGAGGGGTAGTGCTGCATAGACATCACTAACATCATGATCTATTGGATGCAGCCAACTCATCTAGAATTCCACGCCATCGAGCCCCATTGCGCAAGGTTCGTCAACGCGTTTTGTCGCCGCCATGCTACGGTCTTTCGGTAGGTACACGGTTGTCAACACCATGGAAAATGATTGGATCGACATGCTAGATAAATAGTCTTACGTCACGGAACCCAAAGCAGGCTGTGCTGACGAGCCAGTGAATCAAATTCTTGGTTAGTCCTAGGGTAAGCCTTAGTGCAGTAAATATCACATCATTTTGAGACACACTAATCAGTGTGCTGACAGAACGCACCGCAGGTTCGATTGTGCTTTTGGTCTAATCCGGCTGACTATGACGGCGCGCATTTGAGTGACTACAGCTTGCATAGTAGGCATTTGGTTACATCAAGTTCTGGGCAGTCGTGGCCTGACACTTGGTCATTACGCGAAAGCAGAGCCGAGCTCACACAAGAATCGATCGTATCCAGTCATTCTTTGTCGTCACGACAGTGTTTACACGCGTAAGTCCATATGCATGACAGCATGCCTTACACGCTCTCATTGGAGGACACGTCCCAGCCTCCTACAGGCGACAATGCACGCGCCTCCATTGATTGTTACCAACATATCGAGCTGTGGGATGTTACCACTGAGTACTGCCACGTAATGGTCCATTGGCCACGACTGGTTCTTGACCAAGAGGTCTGGCGCGAATCAAACTTGAAAAGTATGCAAGGTCTCGAGCTTGGGGTACCCTACCCTATCCCCAGCCACTCATGGAAAGGCTGGGCAATGTCATATGGGAGGTTTGTTCATTTTCATGAGCAGTAGATTTGTCGTGTTATCCCGTTGAAAGCTACATGAATCCATTCCCACTTTCGAACCGACGCATCTTAAACATTGTCCTCTTGCCCTGCGCAGCGTAGACATAACCTAAACCACGACAAACAAGCGGAATCAATATTCTCTCAGGCTATGTCGTATCATGACGATCTATTTCAGGGAGTGCGAGACCTCCTGAAACTCGAAATAGGAGAGGAAAGAGAAGGAGACGCCGACGAAACACCGCTGTGTCGCGCAGCCGGGCGCATTTATCAAACCCTTGAGTCGCTGTTTCTACAGGGTGTCCATCTCATTTTGTGCCGGGCCTAGTGATGCTGTACTCGCAGGATCTCGTATCATAGGTGCCTCACTTCTCACGACCGTCTCGATATCAACACCGCCATCCTTCACTATGGCATACCTCGCAGCATCAGGTCGATCCCGCGTAGAAAGACATAAGTGCGGCGTAGCAGCACAACATTACCGGTCTGGCCAGAGGCACCGATTGTTAATGGACTATCGCCTATATTTCGGTGTCATCGGCGGCTAAAGCCAATGCTGGGTATCTCGCTGTTGGCTCGCGGTAGCCGCGTGGTATCAAGAGTGATTGAGCTTGCGTAAATGGTCAGGCGGTGGGTGGTTTGAGAGCGTCAAAGCGGTCAACGATATCGAAACGGCGAGTGTAGTGGGTGGTGCGAGGTTCCTTGGATGCGTACCAAAGGGGCCGGTGCACAAGGGCTGTCGAAGGACTCGGTTTTGGCATATGCTTCGGTGATGGTTTTGAAGATGGGAATGGTAGATGTTGTTATAACACTTCAGATTGCTCTCTTGACTGTGAACCGTGACAGGTGAGTTTATGTTTGCACTGTAAAATATTTCCTTCGTTTGGATTAAGGTTTCCAGCCGCTCAGCTCCTGGCTATCATCCCAGATGAGTGTATCGCATGAAAGATAATAAACAGGAGATGTACTTTACTCCTCTGTGCCCATGTGCCGGCAGAAGATAATCAAACTACACGATGTCGCTTTTCAGGTCTTGTACGCTCGATCCGCTTCCCGTCATAACCACAACACCATCATGCTCATAGCACAATACCATAGAGGCCCTCGCCCTGCACAATCTCTCCATTCTCATACGTAATTCTCTTCCACCCTTCAGGATGCGAGTCATCGCGAACCCACTGCGCAGTTGGGTAATATCGCTCGTCTTTTTTGATAGTCACAACTGATGGGCTGCCAGAGTAATTTGTCAGTTTGATCTTAAAGTCTGGAGGTTCGTTAGCTTTATCCATACATCAGGGCATGGGAGTATTTCTCACATGTCTTGTCGGGAATCTTGGCAATAACCTTGATCAGCGACTCCAGGTCAGGCGTAGGGTTGTTATCGATATGCGTAATAAACGCCGAGTGGTTTACCCTGTACAAATCCGCTGGTGATCCTATCATCCAACTCACAATGTAGACTTCGCTTGGCAACTCCTTTTTACATTGTCTCACCGTGCGATGTGGCTTTTGAGCAGTCAACCCGCAGAAGTTGATGACACGCGATGTCTCAAATTCATCTTCAGAAACAGTCTGGGCCTTGAAGCTGATCTGCGCGCCGCCTCGAACAGCGACAACATCGAGTGACTTCTTCCAGTACATTACCTCCATATCGGAAAGCTGAGTGACGAGTTTGCCGTCTAGGGTAAGCAACACATCACCGTCGTAAAGACGATCTGGTAATTGACTGGAGCCTCGCTTCACCATGAAGAGGCGGCGGTCCTCGTGCTTGCTCTGGACTTGTCCGATCCACTTCTCTGAGACGCCCATGACTCGGGCTTCGATCATAGTGATGGCCTCAAACTCTACACAAAGACTCTGGAGGCTTGGGACTATCCCTTGGCGAAGCCTTTCGATAACGGGGGCTATGGCTTGAGAACTTAGTCCAAAGCAAGCTTCTTTGAGATCTTCTGTTTCGTAGACAATCCACAGCGCTTGGATGACACCATCTTCGCCAGCGAGAACTCCACTACTGCAGTCGTTTCCAATCTGAGTCTCAATATCAATTGCATCGACGTTGATGGGACGACCTCTGGGTGGGTTTGGAGGTTCTCGCTCGAGAAGATTGACTTTAGTGACTGCTGTTGGAGCATACACCATCTCACCAGCGTAAGTGTGGCCGACGAAAAAGGTTGATACGCCCTGCCTGATACGCTCTGCACTGAACTTTGCGCTCTTGACGGGCGCATCTAAAAGACTTGTGTCGTACTGAATAATCGCGTAGTGATGCGAGGGATGAAGGAAGATGACTTTTCCGGGAACTAGAACCGATTTGGCGAAGGTGAGTTCGATGTCACACAGCTTCGTAGGCACGATAGTTCTGGAGACGATGACATATCCTAGGTCAGCATCGACTACAAGACCCATGCCGAGTTTGGCGCGCGAAAAGTGTCCGTCTGCAAAAACCGGGGCACTGAAGTTGATTTCGACAAAACTCCTCGTAAGCTCTGCAACTTCTCGATGTGGGATATGTTCCAGTGAGCCAAAAGATGCACTCAAAGGAGGCGGTCGAATAGTAGGCAAGGACTCCGCAAGGACTTCAACGTCCCATACACCAGTTGTATCATTCCTCTTAAACATCTTCATTCGCTGAAACCAATGTCGATCGATAGGAACAACAGCCGTCCGAACAGTGTGTCTATCCCACAGATGCCAAAACTTGATGGTCACGCGAGCTCTGTCTGGAATATCCTTCATAACTTCCACGAACGCATTGAGGTTTGGCGTCTTTTTGTGGTTCACGCTATCAACCATGATATATCGGTGGAACATAGGATAGGCAGCACCAGGTCTGCTGATGAATACGCCTCGACAGGAGAGAACATATCTCTGGGCGAGTTGGTATGAGAGATCGTGAAAGGAAGCTGCGCCGACGGTGACAAAGCGGTCAGGTGTAATTTCAGATAGGTCTTGCACTATGATATCTTCTTCGATGTTGTGGCCGTCTCGTTGGAATAAAACGCGGACTGCCTTGCCGATGTTGTTATCGAGAATTTCGTTCAAACGTAGAAACTTGGCGACAAGCTCTCCGTTGATCTTGAGGAGGATGTCTCCCTCTTTCAGCTTTCTTTCCGAAGGACCTTCAGGGAGGACATGCAACACGACGATCACGTTGCTTTCTCCCGGAAAAGATGTGCGAAGGGCATTCTCCCATTCAAAAGTAAGACCCAGTCGTCGGCATTCGTCAAAAGGCTTGAGTTCGAACACGGCCTGAATTTCACCTCGCTTCACCTTATCACCCTTCTGAATCTGCTTCAACGCGCGTAATGGACCGTCGAGGGGAAGAAGGTAGCCAGTTGACCCGTCAGTACGTCTACCAGCTTGAAGGGCGATACCATGTCCATCGACGTTAACAACAGGACTGCCCGAGCTTCCTCCGGAGGCCGAGGCATTGGCCTGAAAGTAGCAGGTGTTAAAGTCCATGTAGCCATCGTAGATAGGAGCATTTCGATCAATTCGGCTGATGAAGCCGGATAAGATACCCAGCCTTTCGCCACTATCGTTACCAATAACTTTAATCTCGGCTCCAACTGTTATATGTTAGCGAAAGTGAAGGAAGTACCGAAGTTGAGAAACTACCTTTTGCGAGATCGGGCCGAAGTTCCATGGCGGCGAGTTCCATGTATTTGACCGCCTTTGGATCAAACTTGAGAAAGCCAAAGTCGTGTATGGGGTCGTGAAAAATAGGATACGTATCGACTTCTTCTTGGTTATTGAAGATGATGTATCCGGAAAAGGGCCCGGGGCCGACGACGTGTCGGTTTGTGAGAACGAGACTTTATCCGTCAGTGTCATGGTGTAGTATTGTGGGTTGCAAAATGACTCACCCTCTTTCAGCATCAACAACGAAACCAGTTGCCTCGCTCGTCTTACCATCTTCAGTATCGAATGAGTAAGGGTGTGAGAACTTGACCGATACGACACTTTGAGCGACGATCTTTATGGCTCTTTGCCATGCCTCACTCTCTCGTTCTGGGAGGGAGCTGGGTACATTGACATCCGGTGCATGGTGTATGATGCCGTTTTGCGTGGGATCTGATAGCGAAACTTGTTGCAGCTGTGTGAGGACGGGATCCTGGTCGCTTGTCATCTTGGAGTGTCCTTTCAGGCCAGGCAGATAGGGCAGTAAATAGATTTTGAGATTGAGGTGATATTTCAAAAGATTGGGTAGAGATGCCGGGTTTGGGGTGAGCTAAGGTTTTGGATAGAGTGTATACAGTGAGAAATATTGAAGAGTTGAAGGCTGAGGTTGTGATGGTCGTTGCGTTTTTTATTGTTGATTGCGCTTGAAACCAGGCAGGCAGGCACCAAGGTCGCATCTATATTGTTCACCGCATCATTGGCCCTGTGTCTACTTGCGTGATGACCCTCGACTGGTGAGATCTCTGGTGCCTGGAGGCCGAATTTGTGTGCACCCGGCTGCTCCTTGCCCGCCTCTTTCCAACAATCGAGAGCTGAGGTCCAATCCCTTGCCTGTCTCCAGGTCCGTTTCTACCAGACTCTGAGAAACCATGGCCAATCATTCTTTACTGCTCGAGGGGGACACCGTATCAGTCAAGCCACCACTGCTCATTGGGTTAGAAGATGACCAGCCATCCTTAATAAAGCCACTGTCAGCGGCCTCCTGACCATCCAGACTTGCATGAGTATCAAGTCAAGGATCCACAAGAGCAGGTGAACTTTGCGGATCTATACGGTATGGGGGGCCGATGTGAAGATCAGCTCTGCATGTCGCTGACAAGAGACAGGTTACCCGGACAGCCTGTTCATAGATTTGCGGCATCCTGATGGCCAATCCTTGCCGCATCACTGGCATAGATAGGAACCCAAGCAGCTCAAGATATTCTAGGACTTCCGATGAGGCTACTCTGGTGGCCCAGTCATCCTCCCAACCTCTCGCACATGGCAAAATCTGGTCGAAATGGTCCTCGTTTGTCTGGAAAGCGATTGGCTTTGCAGTAAGTGATATCATTCCCGGTTCAGTTTTGAAAAGTGCTCACTCCAGCTTTCGGAACCCGTACGATTTTTGGATTTCAAAAGGTAAAAACAATTGGACCTCATAAATAGTCCGGGAGAGATCCTCTTTAACTATGCATACCTCTCCTTCTCCGTTTCACGTCAAGTCAAGTCCAATCTACTATACTATACTAGAACCAACCATTTTGCTTTCACTCAAATCATCGAAGGTGGAGACTCGCTTCCGCTTATGACAACGAGAAGTGACAGGCTCATCTTCGGCGTTTGCCATAATCTTATCATCACCAGATGCTAGCCGAAGAGGGAACGACTTTCAGACGCCATTAGTACGAGATCCAACTACCAGTTCGTCCTCGAGTTCGTTAAAGTCAACGGAAGGCATCCTAATTTGACCGACGGTAAACAAATCAGGTTAACATCTTTTAACAAACGACGGGCGTCTCGCGTGATGCGTGCCTCAGGAGCCTCTTCGCATCATTGTTACAAGGACCGCGCATGCCACACCCCGCAATATACCTGCAGGTTTATATTGTTCCTAGACTACAGCTCTTACATCAAACATGTATAGGAGAGCCCTTTCGTCCTTACACGCGTCTCGCGTCGGACTTGCTACTCCCAAACCAGACTAATGGTGGTCAGAATACGTCATCTTGGCCGCAAGTATGTATGACAACGGATCGTCATTTATAGAGAGACAGGCGAAGGGCTTAACTTCCATCACTCGATAAGATGGGCCCTTAATTCCCCTTAAAAAAAGAAATAGCAGGCATAGTGGGGTTTTACAGCTTCAACAAAGATAACAGGAGTCATCCTCTGACTTTGCTCATTCCTACCTACTTGCTGCACACTTTTAGCTATATTTGGTAGCTTACTCAGATGAATCTAAATGTCGAAAGAATACAATTGGGAAATTGTGATCAGAATGGAGAATAAAGGGGTTTTGGTGATTTTGTTCGAATTTGGAAGAAACCAGATGCGTACACAGACCAGATTCTGTGTAATTCGACACATTACAACGAGCCCTTGTTACAGTAGTAGTAGTAGTAGTAGTAGTAGAATACAGGTTCCGTCCACGCCTCACCCATCCAATGACCGAGTGTATGCTCTCCTCACATCTCCCCTCACATCAATCTGGACTGTTCATCCCCATCACCGAAGAAGAAGCGCGAAAACATAGACCTCGTTTCCACCCTGGCGTCTCCGTGACTTTCGTTGCTGAGGTGTTCCCAGTCGTCCTCAACCTCATCCTTGTCCGTGCCCTCGTCTGCGCCAGGTCCCTTACTGAGGGCTCTCCAGCGCTTGATAGCCTTGATAGGGTTCTCCATCCCGGGTATATGGTCGAGCACGCCCTCGGTCAGCTGAACCGTGGCCTGCGGGTGCGGCCTTACTTCTGCGGGTGTGTCCGGACCTCTGGCCGTTGTATCTTGCGAGTCATCCACGCCTCGCACGGGAAGCGTCGTCTCCGCCTCGGCTGCGGAAGACTCGGCCTCATGGGTGCTCAGTGGCTTCTCAGCTGCCGCGGTGACCTTCCCGAAACCGATGGTCTTATCCAATTCCATATCATAAGCCGAAATCGGCTCATTGTCGTCGTCGATAGCTGTAGCCACGCCCGTACTAGCCTTAGCTTCCTTCTCCTCCTCTCTCTGCCTCTTTTCTTCCCGCACTGCTCTCTTCTTCTCCCTCTCGATTTCGGCAGCGTGGAAGGAAGGATGGACATAAACAACTCTAACGCCGCCGTCGCGCTCGATAATCTCCGGCATCTTCTTGTTGGGGGCAGGCTTCGGTACGGATGAAGCCCCAGGCACGCTGATCCAATGGCGTCCCTCCTCGTCAGTCTCGGAGACAAAGAAGTGGCCGGTCAGCTGAGCAGCCAGACCCAAAAGCTGTTTTGACCGGGCGTGATATGTCTCTTCGTCTTGGACATAGTTGCGAACCTGTATCTCGTCGTAGTCGTATTTCGAGTGCTTAAGCCAGCCGTTGGGGAAAAGAGGAGGATCACGAAGCAGCCCTTCCTGCCTTCGCACTTCTGCCTCTTCGGCTTCTTTGACTTCTGTCTTCTTCCTCTCCTCCTCTGCCAGTCGTACCCCCTCGGCTTCCCTTAACTTCTGCTCGTCTTCCTCTTGTGTCTTCTTTGCCTTTACTTTCTTCATCTGGGCGCCTTGTTGTCGCGTATCCTCGCTTTGGAACTCTTTCCTCTCCGCTTCTACCAGTGATGCCTCCATTGCTTCTGTGTCCTTCATCTCAACTTCTGCCGTTGGTGACTCTATGGCTTCTCTCTTCGTCTGCTCCCCTTCCTGTGCTTCACTCTTCGACTTAGGGACCGCCAGAATTTCATATTGCGCTTCATCCTCTGACTTGGAATCTGTTAGAAATCCATTCTCTGCTTTACTGTACGTCTCTGAATCCATCGGGCATGCCTCCTGGGGTTGGTCCACGGCTGGTTCCTCGATTGTCTGCACGGTTGCTGGGGTGGCCTTAGGGGCGGGTGGGCAGGCAGCGAGGATGGTGGCCTCGGTAGGTAGGCTTCTCCAAGAATTTGTCATGGGGCTCGGGTTCAGCCTCTCTGGCAAAGAAATACCCGGAAAGCAGATTGTGCTCCGGCAGTGTGTTGGCGTACATCCGCTCCCAGTCTGGTGTCTTGGCGTTCCTGTCTCTCTCGTGTGCGGCTTCTTCTGCTGTGCTCATAGTCTCTCCTGAAATGATTATATTATCGTTCGTGGCGACTGTGCTCTCTTCCGGAGTGGCCGTGGCATCTTTAGCTGTAGCCTCTTCCCCAGTGGTCTCTCCAGCTGTGGCCGTACTCTGGACAAGATCTGTATTTCGTTGCTCCTCTTTTGCGCGCAAGTGCTTCCTGAGGCTGTCTTCGGTACTGAGCCCGTACTTGTCTGGCTTCTTTCTCTCGTTGAGCAGCGAGCAAATTGTAACGAGTTCCGACTGGGACACGCTCTCTGAGGTAGGGCCGTCTCTGGTCTCGTCTTCACGCAGAAGCATGTTGAGGAAAGATGCCAGAAGCTGCGCGTGAAATGCTGAGCCGAACCATTCCAGCAGGTTGGGACGCGTCTTCAAGGAGCGCATGAAGACCAGGATCACGTAGATGAATCCCCGCACCCTCAAATCACGCGTATCTGCGTCCTCCAAGAGGTAAGGCATCATGGTACGGATGAGCTCAATCGACACATCATGAATGTCTCTCGCGTTGGCCATGGCGTTGGGATCGGCGCGGTCCTCGGCCGTCACAAGGTCGGGGGCCCACGCCGCCATCATTGGGCTCCGTCTTTTATCGGCAAGGGGAATTCCCAGTAGCAATTGGCAGAGCAAGAGGCCGAGTTGGGGACTGCAAGTGGACAGTTAGAGATGGAAGTAGATCAATCCACGGGCCCGCCACACACCTTGGACAAATTCTCGAGGTCTTGGCAGATGCACCAATCTTGATTTTCTCTAGTGCCGCGTAGACAGCCTGAACATGGTCTTTTCTGTTGTCCTTATAGCCATTTTCCCTGAGAGCCTCTGGCTCCAGAGAAGCGAGAATCAGATGGGAAACAGCGGCAAGAAAGTGGTATTTGTCGGTTTGGGGGATGCTGGCCGGCTTCTCGGCTTCTTCCTTATTTGGGGCAACAATCGGCTTGATAAGGGTCAAAACGGACTTCCGCGCGGGGTAAAACGGGGCTTTGACGACGAGGGACTTGGTGTAGTAGAAAAACTAGGACACGGTGGCGTCGAAATCTTCGTCAGGTGAAAGCCAAGTCCCGGGCCGCGCCAGAATGGCCAGGTGGTGGTAGATGCGGCCGGTCGTGGGGTTATCTCCCAGGACTCGAGTGTACTCCTCTTTGGAAATGTCCTGCCAGTCCTGCCAGCGCTGCCAAGCTTCGCTTTGAGTGGCCATTCTACACAGCAGGCGTCAGTCCCTATTAGCACATCTGTCTGTCGTATACTTAGGAGACCTAGCAAGGGCAGCGTCTCTACTTACCTGTATCGGGCTAAATCTCCTTTGCATTCGATCCAGGTGTCCAAAAAGCGCGGGACAGTCTCATCCAGCAAAGACATCATAGTATATGCCAGGATAATAAAACCGTCCATGAATTCCTGAGATTCGACAAGTCGTTTTCGCAAGACCTCGAGAAAGGAGTGTATGCCGTGCCTCCACATTCTTGCCGGCATGGCATACTTCGCTGCAAGCCTTTTGAGCGCTGGCGACGCGCTGGGGTGCTGCGATGCTAAGACCAAGTCGTGGTGTTCGCCTAACAACGTGCGGTGGAGCGCAATGAGAGCTGACATCTGCTCCCCACTGAGACTGGGGATCCATTGGCCGTCAACCAGCACCCAGTATTCCTTACCAACCTTTTTGTACAGACTCTGGTCACTCAGCGGCCTGAAATCGACAACAGAGGGCAGTCCGGTCTTGGGCTTGTCCTTGGATTTAGACTTCGTCTCCTTGGCGAGGGCAGTTGTGTGTACTGCTGTGTCTGCCGTGTTCTTGCCCGAACCCTTCGGTGCAACACGAGCCTCCTCAAGAGCCACATCTGCATCTGCATCCGCCTCCACGGTAGAGGCCTGTGGCTCTTGCGCGGGTAAGTTGTCGTTCTGGTCCAAAGACTGCTGGTTGACGGCTGCCTCATTGAGAGCGACATCTATATACTCATCCGCCGCCTTGGGAGATATCTTCTTATGATCGATCTTCTCGAGAGCCACCTTCACCTCCTCGGGAGTGGCTTCCTTAGAAGCATCCTCTACTTCCTCGTGAGTTATCTCCTCGAAAGCACACTCAGTCTCCGCCTTCGTAGAAGCTGTCTCCTCGGAGGCGGTCTCCTTAGGAGCCATCTCCTGGAAAGCGTCCTCCTCGAGAGCCGTCCCCACCTCCATGGGAGACGTCTCCTCGCGAGCCGCCTGCTGCGTGTCATCTATCATTTCACCCACGCTGTTCAGCGTCACCTCGGGACCAGGGTCCGAGTCCTTATTGTCTTCTTTTGCCTGGGCGGCCTCCTGCTCCGCTTTCGCCTTCGCCTCATCAGTCTTCTTCTTTGCTTTCTCTTTGGCGCTCTCCAAGTCTCGCAAGATCTGCTCGACCAACTCGTATCCGATAGCGAGACAGTATTTTTCGTCTATCACCTCCTGGCGACCCTCTTCGCCGATTTCCGCCGTCGTGACTGCGGCTATTTCCTCGTACTCGGGCCATCCAAGTTCCTTGGCGCGTAACTCCAGAGCCACCTGGAATCCATGCAGATAATCCCCGCAGCTGCCAACCTGAGGAGCAGGCTCTTTTGACGCGTGGAGACTGGCATAGGTCTTTTCTGACGCCGCAGGATAGTCCTTAGAGGTGGTGGGTAGGGTATTTGTGGTCGTTGACAGGACTGTGGACGAGTCCTCGCCAGTCGCAGGCGAACCCTTGGCCGATATGAGAGTCGGCGGTCTCTTGTCTCCTTCTGTCGCATTCTTGTGAACCTTGATATACCAAGTGCGAACCGTGCCATCTGGCCTTGTTTCGCTATTCTGAAGCGATATTAACTTGGATTTCGGTATCATCGATAGGTACCTGGTGATATCGAGCGGGCCATCTGTTGGGGGCGTCTGGTTTGCGTCCACTTCTATGCATTTGTTTTCGACCATCACCAAGCCGGCATAGATGTCCTTTATTTCGGCTACCAGTTGCTCCTGGGAAATTGGACGGGTGCCAGGCTGCTTGATCAATTCGTCCACTGGTCGTGAGTCAAGTGGTAGGTCTTGAATGTTGGCTTTGACGGTTTGGACCTCCGTGGCGACGGCATTGGCGGTATCTTGTTCCCGGCCGGTGACAGTGGCTGTCTCATCCTCGGTGTCATCCGCTTCGGTGTTCTCGCGGCTTTCGATAACCCCGGCATCGTTCTCGTCGGGCTGAGAAGACTGCGATGGTGCACTATCGAGCTCTGTTACGACCGGCACCTCAGAATTGTCGCGAGCTACTGAGTCGGTCGCAAGGGGGCTATTGTGTTACTACTTATCAGCACAGTGCCTGTCGTATTGATGGGATCAATCTTGACGTACTCGACGGGAGCATCTTTTGATGCGCCAAAACCCTGAAGACACGGTGAGGCCTCTAGGCTTTTCGAACCACCACCCATTGTGATGAGGAGGAGCCTGTTAGAAGAACGGCAGAGCTGCTGTCGCTGAGGTCAAAATCGAGGAGAAGATCGCCCATTAGTGAATAGTCAGAGGGACCAAACACGCAGTGAGAAAGCATGAAAAGAGCAAAGATGAATCAGAGTAAACAAGAAGGAGCACATAAGGAAGGTAGCAAAGCTGATATTGGGGACAAAGAAATAAACAAAAATACTGAAAGAAATACGGAATAGGCGTTCATGTGGTCGCCGGTTCGCCTTCATGCTACACACGCATATGCTAAACAGTCGACGTTTTGAGCCGCCGGCTTGGCTCCCTTCTGGTTGCCTTGTGGTTGCCTTGTGGTTGCCTTTTGATAAACATTGTCAGCCATTGAGCTCCGACGCCCCTGAGTAATGATTGGGAGACGGAAGAAGCAAATTCAACGTGAAATAATCGGTCGGCTAGAGAATGGGGGGCCAACCAACCGTTATACGTCAGTCTTAGACGCGTTGAAACCGCACACGATGGCCCCATTATGGTCAGCTCGTCTGGGGTTTTCCGTGACCTATCTCATGCGCGTGCCAGACACATTCTGACTGGTCCAAAACGCGAAAACGAAAACGCGAGGGCAACACGCCGAGAATGGGAGCCTGAAAGTAGTAGACCAGGTAAGACTCGAGAATGTCTCCTGCTTGCCATCAGGACGTCGTGAACCTCTGGCACGATTGTCAGAATGCCTCGACCGTATTAATGATGACGTGCAGAGTCGGTCACAACATAAACCGCTCCCCTTCGCTTCTTGACTTTCCATCGGCCATGGAGTGCCATTGGGTATGGTCGCACAGGTTTTGGAAAGAATAAGACTCGTTGCGACAAGGCTATTGGACCTGAGCTCTTCGTCATCTTCGCAGCATTAGGCGCCATAGCAACCGAACGCTTTGGGTAGGATACTACATCAGATCTACTGTTTTTGAAGAACAAAAGGCTGAACCATGGAGCCAAGTCACGCTACACTTGAACATTACCTATCGAGCTTCACCAATATCTCGAGAGAGGTTTTCTATTTTCACGTTCATGCTATATATCTTTTCCGCTAACGCGCACCCCATTGTTTTGTATTCTGTTTCTCCTCCCTCCTCATCATCTTCCAGCTTCCCACATCCTTCTGTCATTCTTGTACTGCGCTCGTGACGCATCTTCGCACTTCAGCTTCAAGGTAACCATCTTGCTCTCTTAACGTACCAATCCTTCTTCTTGTCGCGTCTTGTTACCCGCCCGCACCTCTATCCTTGACTAACGCCACTCGAACATCAGGGACTGGGCTCTGGTACATCTGCTTGCACCACTAAATCACCATATGACTTCGGTCGGATAGCCGCAAAGAAAGGAGACACTCACCATATTTAGCTACCAGCATTGAGGAACTGGTTTAGTCCCACTCTCGCGAATCTTGGCCATCAAGACTGCTGTCTTCGGGGACGGACCCAACTGCCACGCTTTGCTACTGTAACGATTATCAGCCGTCATCCTCAAGCCTGGGCCTACCACTGCCTGGCTGGTGGATTACTGTCCTGTCGCCTTATCCGTGGCTCGATCTGCCTGAGCCTTTCTCTCAACATATAAATCGCATCGGTTTTGCTTCATAGCCTTCCTATTCTAAGATCGGGCATGGCTGCTGTTATACCAAACAACATGAAACAGATTCTTCCAGTATCCTTGGTCAGCTCCGGCACAATGGGAGGTCAGAAAATATCGCCTCGCGACACTTCGAATCTTTCAAGAAATCGCTCACTCACAGACGAGGGCGCACAACCGGATATGAAAGTTGAGGGAAACCAAGATGAACCAAAGGGCGCATCATCCATCTGGGACGGCTCTGGCCCTGCCAAGAAACGAAGACGGAGTCGAAAAGGCTTGCATAAGAGGTTCGAGTGTAGCGCTGAAGGGTGTGGAAAGAGGTATTCAAGAGCGGAACATCTGTATGTCTTGAATCTATATATCTTCTAGGAACCCATGCTAACATGCAACAGATATAGACATCAACTGAACCACAACTCTAAACAAACATATCGCTGCACTCTTCCCAACTGTACGCGGTCTTTCGTCAGAGGAGATCTTTTCAAAAGACATATGGACCGACATGCCGCGAAAGGCTCGCAATCGAACCAGAAAGATTCGATAATGGCACAATCCATAGCTGCAGGCCAACCAAGACAACATACTCAGCCTCCCAGCTTGAATAGCAATAATTGTACCGATTATTCGAAGCCTCAAAAAGCAAATATGCCTTGCCAAGCATCGCAGGTCCCAGCGCCGAACTCTTACTCTCCCATGATCAGTTCTCCAACTATTTCGTATCCAGACGGAAATGAGTCTAATGGCATGGGCGGTTGCGTGTTCCCAAGACAGGGTTTCGACAATCCCATCCCACAACTTGGCCAGCCACAGCCGCCCCCAATGCAGAGGCCTTCTACATCGGCCGGTTATTCGTGGTTCAACATGATGCCGCCTATCGCAAGTCAGCAAGGCTTCCCAAATAAGCAGAATATGGCACAAAGCACTTTTATCAGCCACCAAAATGTTCCGCCAATGAGCTGGCCTCTGGCTCAGTATTTTGATGGAAAATATTCTGTTGCTGTTACTTCGGCAGAATATTCAGAACCACGCATTCCTGACCCTGGCGACAAGATGATGTTTTCTCCAACAGATTTCCTTAACATGGCGCCAAGCGGTATGCTAGGTCATTCGCACACTGGCGTATACTCCCACAGCCCGAAACATATTCCCGGTGGTAAGCTGCTGAATTTCCGTGCTACACCTCTTACATTTGAGGGTTAGTTTTGAAGTCATACATGGCTAATCTATACCTGCAGAGCTCAAAGGGATCCATAAGGAGTCGACACAAGAGAACGAAGAAAAGGGGCAACTACAACCTGCCGCCGTTCTCTCCACCACTCAGGCTCGACAGGGACATGAGGATTTGGAGATCTACGTAGCTGTGACAACAAAAACTAACTTCATCGCACTTCTCACACCGAGCTTTTGGAATGTATAAGGCCTAAACGCGATGGATCAGGTTTCTCTATCGATACTATGTAATCAATCCTGCTTGAAACCGAATTGTCCCCAGATTACTCCAAATGAAAAAATAGAAAAGCTCATGAGGCCATGAAACAAAGATCGCAACTAGCAGTATTATTTCGATGGCTCTTATGTATTTACTATGTATAGCTGAGGTTCTTCCCCAAGCAAGCGACGCAAGTCGTACCGAATCCCAAAAAGCTGACCTCCGCAATGAGCTCTCGCTTGCATTATTCATACGCGATATAAAGACGGGGACACTTCTCTTCACTCAGGATTCTTAATCGAGACGAGATACTTTCCTGTTGAGCTGTGGTTTAGTGCGGCAGGAACATGGTCGGATTTCATGTCAAGAACGGCGACTAAACTACCGTGGTAATAGTCTTGCCGTCCTTAGACGAAGTGAAGCATTGGGCTTCGAGAATCCTAATCGAGTAGACGTGGAACTTGTTGCCTCAGAACCGGTGAATATGCCATACTATTATCTCTTCTTGGGAAAACCCAAAAAACCGGCATCTTTCCGCATAATCTGGCGGTTGTATTAGACCGTATGGTCAGCCCGTTATCATCACTTTCCTTGGAGGTGGCTGAAGACTCACTTCCCGGCTACGTATCACGAGGATCTATTTCAACCCGCAACGGCAACGATAACTCCGAATCTTGGGAAGAACATGATGTTCGATCGACTCCAGAGATACATCATTCTTCTCGTCATGAGCCGGAGACTCGATTGATGTCATCCCTACTTCCATTGGTGAAATGGAACGAAATAAACATCCTCAAGCTCAAGATGCGGCAGACTCGTCAGTACGAGAAATATGTGGCCCTCAAGATCGAGTGTTCAGTGGCCTCAGGCGCGCCTTTGACGCCCTCGGTATCGCATATTAATGAAAAGCTACGAAAAGCACATACAACTCTCGCGATAGATGGGATTACTGCTGCTCAGGAAATGCGCCATCTCAAGGAGAAGAACCTACGACGATCTGCCAGGGATCCCAGGACAACAATCATTGTCAACTACGGCCCAATTACTATCTACGATGCCGGACTTCGAGTCGCTAAAGACGCATGTAACCGAAGAGACAATCAGGCGGCAGAAGACTCCCGTTTTCACAAGAAGGAAGCCAATGACGAGATCAGCTATCTACGACGATGGATTACAGAAGTCAGGAAGCAGCTACGGTCTAGTCTTCGTGGCTTACGAGTTGCCCAGCTTCATAGCAGTCAGCCGACTTATCCTCGACGAGTGAAGCCATTCACAGCCGGTGATTTCTTCATAAAAACTCAACGCCAAGAATGTATCTCGTCGACTAGATTGCTAAGGGACGAGATATTGTCTCCACCGCGAGATGTACGCCGAAATGAAGGATTCCAGGGAGAAAGCAAAGGCAGCAGTTAAAGCAGGCTATAAGGATGTCCCTAGGGTATGCAAGTTCCATTAGAATCCTCCCTTTCTCCTTCCATCCCACTACAACTTCTATATCGTGAAGGAAGCGATAGAATACTTACTCGGAGACGACGAAAAACGCCGACAATTACAGAAGAGACTGTCTCTTGAAGTTGGCAGCGTAGAAATCGTTGAGGAAGACGAGGAAAGTCAATCTGACGGTACAGAATTATTGGATGAAGAAGAAATGATCGTCACGGAAGCCATTGAAGTCAGTCAGGGCGATTTCGCTGTCTAAGACGATTAAGAAAATACCGTATAGTCATTATGGTTGCTTGGTGTTTTGGTGGTTGTTCATTTTTGGTGGTTGGTGCAAATAGAGGGGCAGGTCCGGTTAGAATCATGTAGTTAACCGTGAAATTAAGGTACATCTATTTTGGTGTGCATCGCACGTAAACTAAAGTACCCTAGTCAACTGACCCTTTCCCTTGTCACTGTACCCCCCGTGCTTGACACGGGCACTTACGGTGGTAAGAAAAGCACGGGTGCCGATCTCTAGGCCCTAACCAAGTACCCTCGCCCTATGGATATTCCACTGTGGAAGAGTGTACCCCGTCAGTTTGCACAACACGTCTATGCTGATGAGCCCGGGACTTAAGGGGACTTTCGAGGAGTCATGACGTGTTCTTGAACGTCCTCGCCTTGCCTCATCGGCACCAACCAGAGGTCGACGTGCTGGCACTTGTGCGCGACCGGCTGCAGAGGGATAACATCCATCCGGGGCTGATGGTCGTCGGCAATGCCGATGACATGAACCTATTCTTTCTTGACGAGGGACATGATGGCGCCTTGCAAGATCGACTTGCCTCGCATTTCCTCAGATCAACCAAGGGCAGGATTCTTGTCATGTCGCGCAGTCTTGACTCAGTAGAAAAGCCGGTAGGTAGTAGCCAAGCAACGCTGCAAATACCTAATCTACAAGCCTTAGCTGTTTGAGAAAATAAGGTAGTCTCGTTTGAAGGGTAGAAGCCCGAGCTTTATGACGGCTGTAGCGTAATTTGACATGTTGCCGGGAATGGTTAAAAGTTACTAGATCCGGGTTGCGGGCTGCGACACCCCTTCTTGAGAGGAGGGATGACAAAAATCACTTTTATCAAGAGGGGTAATCATGAGTTTTGGACGTTTCCTGTTTTTGACTAAATTCTAAATACGGGCCTGCATGAAGGCCATCCTAAAGCAGAGCAACTATTATAGAACAAAAACTTCATGTCAGCTTGTCTTGAGAATGCAATCAGCACTTGGAACAACATCTCGCGTGGCCTAGCTTCAAGCCAGCTATGCGTCTTTTATATTGAATCCAATGGAAAAGTTAAAGTCTTAGTTGCCTGCCACTGTTTAACTCTTTATGTCTGCATGAGGCTTGGGGTGTCTATCTTCTGAGGGTTCTTTTATAGTGTTTTGATAGTTTCCATTTCTTGCCAATCTTGTTTGTTAGATCGATCAAACCTCCCCTTTCAACTGGGGCGTGCTAATAAATCCAGATAGATATGAGCGTAACAAGCCATTCATTACGCGTCGTCTTATTTCCGGGGAGACTGAACTGAGGAGTTTCCTACTGATACAACCTCGCTAAGCTTTAATCTAACGTCGGGTTCTTCTAGTATTACGACCTCTTTGCTCTGGGACTGAACTATCGCTAGACTCATCATCATCCTCACTTTCAGAATCAGAGTCTCCGGTGATGTTTTCAACAGCCGTTCCATGATCGCTTTGGTCCTCGCTACTAGTTCCGTCACTTTGAGTTTCATTCTCCAAGCCTAACGCATTGAAAACATCTTTCAGCGACTTATAAGATTCGCCGAAGGCTCCCAATTCCTCTGATAGGTCTTCCAAAGACTTGAATGATTTGTCAAGCCTTTTAAATAACTTTTTAGCAACTTTCAAATTATCCTGCGTGCTTTGTATCGTTGTCAAAAGCTTTGACAACGAGCTTCCCTCCGATGACTCTTGGTGCTGCTTACTATTCCGACCCACATGGCCCTGCTTTTGAGACCTTGGAGGCCTTAGATTACCGTAAGACTGAGTAGGAGGCATATTTTAATCTTATGAGTGTTAGTTATGACCAGCGCCTGCTGCTCTTTGTACAGCATATCTGGATGCTGTCATCTCTTTTATATCCAGTATGGGAAAAATAAAAAAAGGGCAAGAAACTATAAATACTTTCAAATGAATGAAGTGGGGAATTGAGCCCCGGATTTAGGCTGTGACTGGTATAGTGACAGCCCAGTCTTTGACTGCACTAAGCGCTATATATAACGCCTCGCGACCTATTATATATATTCACATTACTCGATATCTCCCTTATCTGTGCTGTGTGCTGATACATAAGGGTATCTTCTCCCTTTCCTTGATCTAGGTGTTCATGCGCAAACCTAACCTTACTTGGAAAGAATTTCTAAAGTTCTCGAAAAAGATTTGCTGTTGGCGAACACCTGGGTCAGAGGAAGCAGATGGTTGTCTAGGCAAATTATATAAAGGACACTACAAGTGGTATCAAAAAGACCTAGGATATTATTGGAGAAACCAACTGAAGCAAGAATTCAGACGCAAGGGCGACTTTGATTCCGATATTCTTACTCAGGTAGTCAAGCCCCGACCCGAAAACCGTCCGCGACAGCATAGCACAAAGGAAAAGCGCAGATCCAAGCTTTCAAAGCCAGCTGAAGGGAATTCCAAAATAGACTCAGAGGCTCAGATTGCAAGATTCAAAGAACTAACTGGGAAGGACAAGTGCACTATAAAAGATCTTCAAGATACATTTGCTAAGTGCAAGATTGAAGAATGCGGGTCAAATAAAAAGCAGGACCTACTCGAACATTTCCATACCCACTTTAAAGCAATCCAACGCGAGATTGAAAGGCGCCAAAAGCGACGACAAGCCAAGAAGAGAGATCTCAGATCTCAAAAAGTAGATCGTAGATAGTAGTTAATAGAAAATACAATTTTTTTATCTAGCATGCGCGGTATAGAGAATCAATGTGATTGATTGAAATAAGATATTACCATAAGTACTGTCAGGAGCTATACCGTGTCCCCGTGGCGACGGCGAGGCCTCAGTCAGTAGCACCAAGCAAAGTATATCACAGAGAACTTCAACGGCAGTAGTAGGAAGAGGAGTCGATCGCCAGCGGTGGTAGGTTGCGAGGACTGGTAGACGACAAAAGTATAGGTAACTCTGAAGCAAACAATGCATAATAACTGGCTGGCGGCATGAGGGGGATTAAGCTGCCAAGAGCTTCGACAGCGCATCGCTACGTGTAGGTGTTGACGATAGCAATGACGACATGATGTTGGTCATGGAAAGTCGCGTGTTTTGGACGAGAAGTCGAAAAACCCAGTGGTGAGGCAGCCGCACAACCTGTCTCTCGAAGTCTGTCATCATTAGGGATTAAATTAGGGGGCCCATGATGACTAGGGATGTACCTCAAAGTTCCAGCCTTAGACAGAAGACCTAGATACAATGCTCAGCACACAGGATGTGCAAAGGGTTTGCAGAGAGACTCACGCCGCAGATGTAGCAAAGCACAATGTCAATAATACAGGACAGGTCCTCATTCATACTCCATTGGTAGATTGGATAGGGTACTCCGATTCCAAGCAATGTTCCCCCGTCTCAACTGATACAATAAGCATCATCACGGATCCTGTATCAGGACTGTTGAAGAAGTTCGATGAGAAGGCAAGCAGCTGGAGGTCTGTTGCTACACCAGCGGTATTAATAATACAGGCTTCACGCAAGTTAGATAGTCATATAGCAAGGTTTTTATGCAAAACCGAAATCTAGTAATGAGACATGAAAAGCCAAGCAACCCTATCACGAATACCCAAATGGGAAGAAAGCTGATATGAGTGGGATAAAGGTTGGTGTTGTCAGAAAACGATATCCTGGGTGCTTTGTCGAGAACAACCAATTGGACAACCAACCCCAAAGATTCCAGCGCTCATTACGATGTGAACAAGCCATAGAATCTCGGCCTAACCAGTAATGTAAAGTAAGCAACTTCTGTTTTAACAAATTTGGATTCGTCTCGTACCGCTGTAAGGCTTACGCCGTCTCGGTGTTGTATATAGGTTATGAAAAGTGGACGAGTCGATTCGCAAATAGCCATCAGGAAGAAGACTTGAGGGAGATACTTCAAATTGCCTTGTCTCAGGAGTGACGTCCCGTCAGACTGTGCTTTTAGGTGCTCCAGAAGAGATATGCCCATCGCTACTTCGGGTATTGTCGTCTCGGCAGATTTGCTGCCTATTGTGCAACAAAGGATCTCGGACAGATTGCTTTTCACCACTGGTCGAAGAGCGGGTCATTGATACGGGTGGTGATGCAAGAACTGTCCGTGCCAGCATACATCCAGCTCAAAGGAGAGCCTTGTGAGCCAGGGCCTCAATATGAGTGGCGACTCTCTGGTACGCACACCACAGATGTTTGAGACTTGAACAAACGCCCACGAGCCAATAGATGCACGTCTTTTCATGCCACATCAGACTACGGGCATCTCTGGCGCCTGGAGGCCGAATTTGTGTGCACCCGGCTGCTCCTTGCCCGCCTCTTTCCAACAATCGAGAGCTGAGGTCCAATCCGTTGCTTGTCACCAGGTCCGTTTCTACCAGATTCCGAGCAACCATGACCAATCATCCTTAACTGCTCGAGGAGAACACCGTATCAGTCAAGCCACCACCACTGCCCATTGGGTTAGAAGATGACCAGCCATCCTTAATAAAGCCACTATCAGCGGCCTCCTGACCGCTCGGTATCCCGACGGCCAGTGAACTTGGCAATTCGGATCAGATGTAAGCCTGAACCTTGCTGGATCACTGGCGTAGATAGAGATCCAAGTAGTCCAAGACATTCCAGGCCTTGTGATGAGGCCACTCTGGTGGCTCAAATCCAGCAGAAAGCTATAATTGCTTTAGCCCCAGGAAGGTCTATGGGATAGATTTGATCGTCCTCCACCTTCTCGCACATAGCAACATCAAGTCGAAATGGTCCTCGTTTGTTTGAAAAGCGATCCGCTTTGCGGTAGGCAATATCATACCCGGTTCAATTTTGGAAAACGCTAATTCGAGGGAAAGCTTCCGGAACAGTACAGTTGCCGGATTTTAAACGCTGGGGTAAAGCAGAACATTACTTAGAAAGCAATTCTCTTGGAGGGGAATATCTGAAACCAGACAGTGAGGTGGTGATCTTGCTTATCACCTTCGAAGAAATTGCATCAAGGTGTAAAGATAAAGATACGCAGCCAAGAATTGTCCAGGTCGGAGATAATGAGCTGGTCATGTCATCATAGTATAGAGCCGCTTATAAGATGTTCCGGTAACACAATGCATATTTTGTTCATCACATAGCCACATGGAACGTGCGGCGCTGAAGTTGGCCGTTATCCCAAATCCAAGTTCAATTTTAGAGAGGCAATTCCGAAGTTGATAGAGCGTGAATTATCACAAGGTACGGGAAAGATCACAAATAAATTCACTGGACAGTATCTGTCTTGTGTTGTTCGCCTTACTGATCGTTGCCGACTATTTTGTGAGTATGGAGCAGTTGTTTATCTCACGGACGCGTTGGGGGGATGGCCCCGTCGGGCTAATGCTCCGCCTCAAGGCTCCATGGCGTTGATGATTATGATTGGCTGAGTCTCACGTATGTCGCGTCATCAAAATAACACCAGCCCAGGAGAACGAGCAGCTGTCTACTGCCCGCACCCCTACGCATACCGCTCGACCACAAGCGTCAGTCGTTGCACCTTGTGATATTATTCAACATTGCAAAAGGTATCTCGAGAGGGAATGGAAAGTAGAGCGTGCCACGAAAGGTTATGCGGGAGCATGGAACAAGTTACATCTTGCATCCGAGGCTCCCTCGACCGCGGTGACCGCAAAGTAATAGTATGTTGAAATGTATGATGACTTAATTTGTTGAAGAAGAGAAGACGAGAGTACGGACATGACTATTATACATGATGATCCTGAACATACGTGGTCGGACTAATGTTATTCCTTACTTCCAACATAGTAGGAGGCAGCTTTAAGAGTGGACTGGCCTGATATAGTTGCTAGAAGCAGAGTTAAGAGGGAGAACAACAGAGAATGGCTCATAACAGATCGTCCAAACCAGTTCTTCGTTGGAAATCAGACACAAAGTGCTAAATATCATGGAAATTGCTTCTGAATAAGACGGTGTAGCTACGAGTTACTGGCTTGCTATTCCCCATTTTAGTGACCTTTGGATACCTTCAGGCATGGTATCTTATCTTTATGATCGGGCCGAGCCGAGTTCCTCCGGCCGAATATTTCTTTTTCTCATCGCTATGAACGCGCACAGAGTGTCAGTCAAACGGAGAAAACTAGTGCATTTGTTTAGTATACTATATGCAATCGTCAAAGGCGAATTGAGAGATCTGGCCTTAGTTCTTAAACTATTATTTATAAGATCTTTTAATAGCCTGACCTTTACTGACACTTTTATTATATTAAAACATTTTATCAATAAATACATGCTTAACTTTTGTGGCAAGCCTCGTTGTAAGGCTGCAGGTTATCTCGGATAGATATCGGGACGGTGTAGCTGTAATTGACGTCAGCGAAAGGGATTAAGGAAAAGTAATCAGGTTGACCGACAAAGCTTGGTTAACTGACCACGGAAGCTCGATATCGGCTGACGACCCGAAGTGGTTGCGAATATCGACCGAAGAGTAGCTTGTTGGGTGGACCGAAGGAAGAAGGCGGGGAAGCTAGCTGCTGAGGAGGTTAAAGTGGTTTTATCCTTATGTGTGCAGCTTGGTTCAGGTAGTGATTAGGGCATTACTGAGGCAGCTGAAATATTAGTGATTCTTTGACTATTGAGATATCAATCTGTTATAGGGATTGTACTATTTAAACTTCTGGTAAAAAAGG
>JABCJZ010000255.1:0-45282 GCA_013184445.1 Fusarium sp. NRRL 53497 | reverse complement strand
TAACACATACGACCATACCTGCAGTAGAATACGGGATCCCGTCCGCTCTCCCATAGTCAAGCCTGCAAGGGGCGGATTAGTAGTTGGGTCGGTGACGACCAGCGAATCCCCGCTGTTGTATGTCTTTACTTTTCTTTTTTTCTTTTTTGCTATTTATTCCTCTTATATGTCGTGTTGGATTTGTTCATGTTACGATGATGATGACTCAAGTCTCTCTCTGACGTGGTAGATAGGGGATGTGATGAGAACATGGAATTCTTACAAATTTCAGATTTAAAGTTTAACTACCTAGGATATAACCCTATTACTCAACGATTTATAACAAGAAATGCAACCTCAGGACGCTTTTGAATGCGCTAAGCATTTGTAAACTCTTCAAGGGGAAGAGATCCCCGAGCCAAGCTTTTCTCGTGCACTGAGAAATATGCTTCAGAAGAACTTGATTGTGGAGTACACTTAAGCCATATCTAACTTTTTCTTACAAATTTTGCCTTGAACATAAGTAAGTTCCTGTCAGACTTCGTCTTTGTGTAGGGTTACCTGATATTAACGAACTGGGATATGGCACTCTATTGACCCACTGAATACTTCCTGATAACGAGACCTGAGCAATACAGAATGGTAATAGAAGCCTAGGCTGTATTTATTAAAACCAATGCTATCTTCTATAGCTGTGCTATCTATAATTGCCTTTCTATTATTATGACCGGAGCAAATTTCGCTTTGAGATGGAAAAGAGCCGAAAATTCGCTTATATATAGAGCTATAACAGATATGAGCAAGGTATAATGTTTCAATCTAGATATCGAGCGATCAAGTCTACACATCTCATGCGTTAATAGCTTAGTGGGACTTTGTAGGCGAACGGCTTCCCTCCCGCTGGGTAATGGCGTCGACTATCTTGAAACAAACAAAAGACGAATCGATACTCTGATGAAACGGAAGAAGAATTGCCCGCTTTTATGAAACTCTTCTTCCTCTTGCCATCCAAACCATATATCTCCACTTCATGTTCACAGTCCCTCAATACAACCAAAATTCGCATGCTGTAAGTCTTTTCAGGGCTTGGGGAGTGAATGGGACGACAAGATGTAGCACCAGGACCGGAAAAAGCCTCGTCCAACATAGCACACCTGCACACTCTTGGCCAGGCTCTTGCCGCCCATTGGCGCTGGACCTGTAGTGCTGAAGAGGATGGTTGGCCAGGTGCATGCCCACAATCCACGGGAGTGGAGAGAGAAGATGGTTGCAGGATGCTGATGATGAAGTGAGTGATATCTCCCAGTTAGATCAAAACCTTGTCCACAGACTCGTCGTCACAGTTGCAAAGAGCTCCCGGGACTCTTCCACAAGTAACCCCAACCTTATTGCCTTCTCTTAGCACCGCCTTATAGAGTCAGCCTACTACTAGGCGTTTTCAGACTTTGGTAGTTGTTGGAAAGGCAAAGCCAGGAGAAGGGGAGGCTTCTCATCACCCAGCAAGTCATCAGATGCCTCAAACACTAACGACAAAGAACGCATTCGCCCCTTTCTAACTGCTGATCTGACCTTGCATGGCAATATTTACCCACAGTAGGCCGCTCTAGCCGTGTTTCCTCAGGCCCTGAAGTGTAAAGCTTGGATCAATCGCCCTCCTCGAGGAACCAGAACTGTTTCCCGGATTCTCAGCCCCCCCGCCACCTGCTGCAAATTCGAATCTCGGCTTCTCTTACTGCCGTACAAACCCTGTCTGCTCAAACCTGCGCATCACATTTCAGGTGGAGGTAACAGATCAAGAGTGAGCTTGTTATGTGAGTGGTAGATCATATTTGTTCCCCGAGTGGTGATCATCGTTGTAAGAATCAGTTAGTGGGGTTTCGACCTCCCTGGTCCTTGAAGCCAAGGAAGTCTCTGGAGGAAGTTTTGAGAACACCGTTGGGACTACTAATGATCAGCCGTCCATCAGCTGGGCTTGTTTGACGTCCACTTTCTAGTGGACTTCACCATGTCTTTCATGAATCAGGTTGCATACAATGTGGCAAGCAACTAACTGGCCTTGCTTAGCTGCACCAATCGCCTATCGACATTCCGCTCGTAAGTACACTATTGGCATCGTACTTCGCCGACAGATACTATGTCTTTCATACGATCCACGCTCGGTCTGAGGTTCTGACGGGGCTATCAAGTGCAAGAAATGAGATTTTAGGCCGACGGGCAGTGTGGCATATGTGAGCTTCTTGTGGCACATGCTTTTTGATGAACTTGTTGATCTGGAAGCACTGGTTTAACACTTTTCAGTCGTCGTTGGGGTCTTATCTTGAGATAGTCTGGGCCAACAGCCCCCGCATGAAACACGTCTCCAGGGTCAAGGGCTCCTGGAAACCATGTCGTTGTACTAAACCTAAAAGACAACCAAGATGCGAAAACCCGTCGGAAGCAGGCTAACAAAAGAGTAGGAGTAATAGAGGGAGTTCGTTCGAATAATCTAGTATTTCTTTCTCGTAAGTTCGAAAATCAATTCCTCGACCTCCAGCCGTATCCTACCGTCTTATTTGCTGGTTTGCTTGCTTGGCCTGCCAGTCTTAGACATGGAATCCACCTGACTGCGACTGGCAGTTCATGTCTGGAGCTGTCTGTGTCCAAAAGCGGCACAGCTTCTATTTTGAGGGCATGTGCCTCACAGGCTTCGGTGCTCTTACCATCCATTGACTAACCTGAAACAATCTCTTCATTCGCCTGCAGATGCTAAGTTAGCGTCGCGTCCCCATCGGCATTGGAGCATATTTGTTTGACGCAGTCGAGCCCCGGGGCAAGGAGCCGGGAACGCCCAGGACGGTGGATGGAAGGACCTGCATTAGTGTCAGGCCATATCACGATGGGCAAATGTTATTTTACGGCCTGTCGAGCTCGGAGAACTGGTCAAGTGTGCAACATAAGAATTAGGTCTGAGCCTTCGGAGTAGAAACAGTTCTGAGAATAGCGTGGCTTTAACGCATTTCCGTATTTCCAGCGAACTAAGAAACAAGTTACTACGTAGTAGATATTGTCAGTTTTGGTAGCATGAAGTCCAAAAGTCAGTTAATAAAGGCTCATTTCAGCTATTACTCACAAGCCAAGCAATGTATTTCAAGAGCGTAACTTATTTTGGATGCTGCTCGGAAGCTCAATTGCGAGGCTTCAGGCATGTTCCCTGCTTATCACCTTCATTTGGTACTCGTGGGCGGATTGCATGATGCAAAGATGCAGGAAACTTCAGAGTCCAAGGATTAGGGATGTGCTGCACCAGGATGGTGAATCAGCCGGGGTGTTTCTAAACGCAGAAGCAGATTGTCACCAAACTGGAAGGCGAAAGATTGGAGGATCTGCAAGTGATGCGCAGAAAAGTCAAAAAGGAAGAAGAAGAGATGGCTGCTGGCTGTCAAACAAGCTCAATCATGACAGCAGGTAGACAGCCAGAATGATCATGTCTTCTTTTTAGGCCGTGCATGCAGTTAACAAAGTTCAGCGTCATGATATGCTTTGCCGGGACGGTCAACCAGATGCAGGCGGACCTTAAACAAGGGTGGTGAGTGGCTAGTTGTCGACCTTGGCTGATTATCCATGTCCATTTCGCATGTAGGATTCCTCATCGGATCGACTTTCTGAGGAGTGTCAGAAACGTTTCGAAGATACGGACGGACAGACATGCTGTCACTGCAACTCATCTAAAAAGTACGTATCATCCGAGAGGAAAGACTTCAGCCAGGGCTTTGCGGGCAGCGTAGCCGCAGTGGGCCCCTCGAAGGACTGGACGTGGACGGGATGATGATCTGGGTCAGATCAACGCCGCCGCCATGAATTCTAGTCATAGTCTACCGCGCTTCTGGCGGCGTTTCGTCTCATCGTCCCGGCTCTAAACAATCTCCCGAGTTAGTCTATTTCCGGCCGTTCCTCCGTGATGCAATAAATACCTCTACGTACCTGTCCCAGACCCTGGGAGAGGGGGTGCCTGCCTGCCTGTGTTTGAGAATTTGGTGGCCTAATGCGAGCGTAGTCTATTTGAAGACGAACCAATCCCTGACGGTTAGAAAAAAAGCACCGAGATTTAACTTGACACATGAGACGAAGAGTGCGAGCTGAACAAGTGCGCGGATATGTAATGAGTCGATGCGTGTATCAGCAGCTGTCCGTGCTAGCAGCCCGCTCGGTGTGGCTGCACGCTAATAACTGACGCGGTTACGCCAGTTCAAGAATAGAATAGCTGGAAACATCTGGGGAACTGGTCTCGTGTAATAATGGTGTAAAGTGTGGGAGGGGAGAGATTAGAGATGGGGATCTTTTTTTTGGAGATCAACCAATTTACTAAACTCACCGAAGGTAGTAGGTATCTGACTATCCTAACAATTGCCTTATGAGTAGCACCGAATACTAGTGAAAGCCAAGCAAAAACTTGGTCAGAGCAAGTAACGAAGATCTCCACTGCTGATTCATGAGACATCTTACAGGGCTTAGGAAGGTGCTGAGGTAGGAGGATACTACGGCAGGCACCTCATCTGGCAATTGGGCTGATTGAGACATGTGATGGTAGATGCCTCTTTAATGGAAGCTTCAGGGAGAAGAAGCTTTTAGTACGTTGCCTAGGTAGGTAGGTAGCTAGGTAGTACCAAATATCATCACAATCTCAGTACCAAGGTAGATATCTATCTACCTCCACCACTATCGTCATTAACAGTCAATCAATGGCCTTCTCTTCATGACATCGGCATGCTGTGCTGACTCTCACGTCAGAGTCCAAGACTGTCTTGCTGCAGGAACCAAAGATCTTCAACTGCATTTGACCATGCCGTCAAATGCGCCAAGACTTCAACCACACCAACATCTATCTAACCTAACAACAGATAGAAGCCGGACCGAAGAGACGACGCAACAAGCTGCGAGCCATTTATCCTGGTTGCCGGCTGTCTTCTAATGCAGCGGCTAAATCAGCTCAAGCCTGCGCATACAATTTCCCTGTTGGTATAGCTTCCCAGAGACTCGGCTGAAAGCTGAAACTGCTGAGCCTTGCTCTTGGTTGGTAGCTCGACCATCGAGCCTCTCCCGCGAACAGAACCCTCGTCAATGCTGGTTCCCATCCACGATTTTCTGGGGCCTACGCCTGCATCTCTATCGCGCTACGACGTCGCGCACAGATGGCGTGGGGCGTGCTATCCCGACTTGGAACAGCTTGCGACCCCCTGGCTATTCTTAACTCTCGTCTCTCCACTGGCAATGTAAGCCAGATTGAGGCTAAAACTTCAGGGTTCTATCTAGCATCTGGGGTCCACATTGATGAGTACCGCACCTCCTTTGTGTTTCTCACCTTAACCCAATTAACCCTCAACTACATGACCCGCCTAGCAAATCATTCAACAACAATAACAACAAACCGCTAATGTAGAGAAAGCACCCCAATTTCGATGACGGCCTAGTTGTCAACTGAAGCATCGACCGATGTAACTCGATCGACCCGGGATCACTGGCTCATCCAATTCGCCTTATCTGGGCACAGCTCTAATAGCCGCCTTATGCGTAATAACCGTCAGCAGATGTGCCTCTTAGCAAACGGAGAGTTCACCCAACGTCTTGTTACTGAGGAGGGATTGCTGCTTGGTTAATTTCCTACGCAAAAAGTCCTCACAGACCTGCAAGACCTTGCCTTTTCGACAAGCCAATTTCGGATCCCCGCCTAGGCGAGCCGCATATTGTCCTGAAGTATCCGTACGAACTTGTCAGTGTCAAGGCAAACAGGCGCGGTAACCGACGGCACGACCTCAAGACAATGGCCAGATGCCTGTAGTTGCGGCTACACGGATAGCGTAGCTATCCATGCTTTATTGTATGCCTCCTTATCTTCTGGTCATCTCATCTCCTTTGACCAAGATGATCTTTAATCGCAAGATATCACCTAGAACAGCCCATCTTATCTCACCCGTCCGTCCCAATACCTGGCCTCGGCATCTCCCGATCAACTGTCAAATAGAGACAGATTTATCATATGCTTACGAGCACCCTAGACTCAGCTACTGCCTTGCAACAGTCTTCTATCTGCCAATTTTTCTTCTACCAGCATGTGTGACATCCCCAGACTGTCCAGGTTTGTGACACAACCATTTTTAGGAACCTTATTAGGTGGCCAAACCCCCTGAAGGAAGTTTTCCCGTGATGGGGCATGTGTCAACTTGCAGGCAACAAACCGCTGCGCCTCTCGGTGACCCTCACCGAGCGCAGTAGTTTTAAAAGGGGGTACGGTTACTGTTGGGATGAATATCCATCTAAGTAATGACTCCATGATTAGACCAAAGATTGGACCGCCTATCCTGAAGCACCCTGGTCGAGTTGGCTCTATTGGGTCTTTCAACATTTGAGCTGTTTGACCCTGGTACGGACAATTTATCCCCTTGTGGAGATCATGGTTCGGACGGGGCTCTCAACGCCATGATCTACACCAACCCGTCATACTAACTAGCAAGGGCGAACCGTTGCTCGAAACTGCCGGCAAAACAATAGACAGGCTTGGCTCGTCTGCTTCTCGAATTCTTCAGTGCAGGCCTCCTTGGCGCCACAATGCTAGGGCTGTCCCGTCCACGCCTCCAAAGGTCTAGGACTCATAGTTAGCTGGCCTATGATTTAACGGCTGTCTAGATACTTGTTGACTCTGGGACAACTCGAAAAAATGGCGGAAGGACGCATCCTTCCGGCCATTGTCGCCTAATGCACGCAGTACTGTGCCTGTGCCACCGGGCGAGGACCAACTGTCGCACTCATAGCCTAGCATATTTGCAATGATGATGCTGGTTCCCGCAGCAAGCCCAAGCTTTGGTTTCTCTGACCATCTGTCATCCCCAGTATTGCCATCACGGTTTTCTTCTTTGCTGAGAATATCGATCCTGGCCAGTCTAGTCTACAAATTCCAGACGTCGTATGAAAGTCCCTGATCCCTGATCCACGTCTTATTGATCCACACCCTTTCAGCCCTCCGTTCTTGAACCCCCCCAACCCCAGTCCCAACCCCAAACGACTACCGTCTTCAGAATCCTACCGACCACTTCATGCGTTGTCCATCTAGTCATAGCTTTTAGTGACCTACTTTTCTGATGTAGTGGATTCGTCTCATCTCTTCCCTTTCCCCTACTTTCTCGCATGTTACCAAGCTCTAACACACCAACTGGGCCTGAATCAGATCCTCGCCTTCGAGTGTCTTCCTTGTCTTCCTCACTCACTAATTAAAGCGTGGACCTTCAAACAAAGCGGCTCCGATGATCTGGAGCTTAGAGGACCCTATTCAATAGCGATAGAACAATAATCCTGGTCCTTGAAGAGATCGGCAACCTGAAATCTTCGGTTCAGCGGGTCAGACTCGATCTATCTGACACTCCTGTCGCTCTTTTCACCCCTTCACTCCGCGTCGAAAAGCGAAAGAGTATCCGTCTGCCAAGTTTCATATTATTCTGCACAGAACCAGCACCCTAGTCTTCTGGAAGACGTACAAGAAACAGCCGTCCCCCTGGCACTTAAACGAATTGCTTCTCCAATCACTTCGTTTTCATCCTCTTCATTTCGTTCATTCACCAAATCTGTGGAGTGTTTTCCCAACCTAATCGATAATTACCCTGGAACGAGGTTGATCCTGTTTCTAGCACCTTTCGACAGTTATCATGAGATTGTAATCTACTGTACTATCTACCGTTACCAGAAAGACGACGCCGGATCTCGATACTATAACCAATAGATACATTCCCGTTGCCAGTCATTATCCGGATCAATTGGCGCCATTCCTCGAATTCTGAAAATTTCAGAATCACTCAAATCACCTTAATACGCTTTGGTTCGAAAACAACTCCAGATCAACCTCAACCATGAAGATTGAGTCGATTCTCAACCAATTCAGTGAACTTGAAACAGAAGGGAGAAATAGTCGAGAAAGCACACAACAGTATAGTGTGCAGAGGGAACAAAGAGGCTCATCTTTTTCACTGTCGACTCCATCTCCCAACTACGCTCAATCTAGGGCACCAAGTGTACGACCCGACAGCCGAACTCGCACGCCTTGGGATGCTGGCGGCTACTCTTTGCCCAGGGATACTGGCCCAACCAATCCCCCACGACCTCCTTTTGCCGCTGTGTCCTGGGGGGAGCAACAAGAATCTGCAAGACGACAGAATGCATCTAATCACCACTCCAGACAAGTATCAATGGATACATCAGACGGAATACATCTTCAAGGCACCCAAGGAGCCTACGCACTGCCAGTACGGTAAGCAACACCGGAAGTATAGCCCAACATGGGCATGGAAGGCTTGATGTTGACATTACCCCAAGCAGAATGCCTTCTACTCCTGACGCTCCCCAAGATGCCTGGGCACCGAAAAGGTACACTCTTTCATATCTGTGTATAAATCTAGACAAGGCTCGATCGTACAGTTTGACTAACAAAACTAGTAATCCAAGTGAACGCCGCTCTTCACAGCATATGAGGAGGTGAGTTTTAGTTCAACTATATTGCCAGTACCATGGTTTACATGCTATACTGTGAACCAGTGTCGAGAATAAATGTTAACAAGAATCAAGATCAAGTCTCTGGACTGACTACAACATGTCTCCTGCTTCGGGGACCCACAAGATCTCGGATAGCCGCAGTAGTTTCTCGTCTTGTTGCTCGTCGACGTTCTCTGCTGGTCATTCCAGATTCTCATCAGTATCCACCATCAACGGAAGCCATATCTTGGGCTCAGGCATTGCCGACTTGGAGGCTAAATTGGAGCGTCTTCCGAGAATAACAGTACCACTCCCGGCCACAGCGGGTCCATCTGTGAAGCCAGATAGCCGTTTACCTCATGCAGTCAATGTTGCTGGCTCTTTAGCTTCCGGCAGCCCATCTGACTCTATTCTAGAGGCGCGGATGATGAGAAGAAAGCACAACCATCTGTCAGAAGATCAAACGTAAGTTAACATTCCTTCTTCTTTCATTTCTTTACCTACAAAATGCCACGCTCGTCTTAAAATACATTGCTTTCCTTGGTTGGGTGCTTCAGCTAGTCGATATCAGCCCCTTAAGCCTCCATCCCTGTCCCACATAGCTAGAGGCAGGTCTGCGCGTTGTTTGCTTGCAGCAGCTCAAAAGAAGCGCTGTCGAGTTTGCTGGCAAGACTGGGTAGTGCCCCTTTTGCTGTCCATGAATCATGGACAATGCTGTTCCTATTGTCATAAGAACAACAGGTGCCTACTATTGACTCCCCTCGGATGGATAAATGCTTAGGCATGAAACCAGATCGTAAGCTCGAGAAAGTCGCCCCGTCAAAACATCATTGTCGCGCTGCAAACTCGGCCTGGAGACTGTGAATCACAGCGGATGGTGCCTTTACTACTCGCGCGGCTTGGAGCAAACAGTCTATTGATTCATCGTGCTCCTTCGTCCGGCATTTTCTCCTCGTGTCCTCTCATTTTCCGCCAATCGCCGGTCGTCACTTTCAACCTATAAATTCTCGTCAAGCAAATACTGACACTTATCTTCCTTCGCTCAGCTACCTGAAGCCGAGAGATCACTTCTTGAATTCGTTGGACCGTGTACACAAGCGCACCATTTCAGCGCCAAACCCCGCCCAGGGCTCCGGTCAACCATTTCCTCAAGCCCCAACTTCTCTGCCACCACTTGCGTCTAGGCATCTGGAGACCGCAACACTACCATCACCACAAATCAACACAGTTCACGAGCGTCCTGGGCTTGAGCAGTACCCCTGGGCTCATCCAGGAGAAAGCTCCCCAGCCCCCAACATGTCTACCAAATCGTCCTTTGACCCTCAGGAAAGCGGCAAGATGCTGCCTGATAGGAGTCTGCCTGGTAAGCTTGCAACATGATCTTGGTGTTTGCAATTTACTAACATCTTTAGGTGCGCCAGGAGACACAACACCCTATGCCAACTCAAACGATCGTGTAATTGCAGCATGCCGTCGCTTCAGGAAGGTAGACGTCAACACGCCTCTTGAGGGGGGTGACATTTGCATGGCAGTTGAGAACTGTACCACCGGGTCGGTTCCTCGTAAGGTCATCTCTCATCTTTTCGGTCGCAACAAGGTCTGTACCCGACGCATCCCTGAGCGTGTCTGGGTTTGCATGTGCCGCAAGCACTATCAGAGGATTCGATATCGCACCGGTGCCGACTTCAGCGTGACTCAGATCGGAATGGTATACGAGCAGATTGTACGAATGATATTCTGGAGCCGAGGATTGGAGAGCCCCAACCGAACCAACCAAGAGGGCATCGCCATCCGGTCCTGGACATTCTCGATTCGCAGGCGTGAGGTTAAGCGCCTGGCGGATACAAACAGTCGAGACCTCGTCCCTCGTTGGATCATGCAGAGCCTTGGAGAAGGTAAGACACACGATGAGATCCTGGACGTTGTCGAACGTCTTCACCATGAGATTCAACAGGGCACGCTGAAGGATGTCCCCCCTGTTGAGTTTCTTCCAGAGGTTGTTGATGCCTTCACAAACGCACCTGCTCAAGTCCAGACTCATTTCTCAAGCGGAAATGAAGCTTCGGTTAGCAACCAACCTGGACGATCTTTGATGACTGTGGAAACAACTACATCCCCTCTCTCGTTTGTCAAGGAATCGTCACCCCTCGAACCGGTACAGGAAGAAGGATCCATGAGCGAGCATAGTAGCGAGCAATCATCTTCCTCGCCCACCCCTCCCGCTACTTGCAATGGGTCTAGGCCTGTTTATCACCCTCGATCACATACCAACGATATGTCCAATCAGACTACTCCCTACGGATTTGGCACTCGGTCTCCTCTCGCGGACTCTGGCATCGGGCCAGATACCGATCGCCGACCCAGTCTTGCCTACTATGACAGTCAGAACCCAATGCCACCTCCAATGAACTATTTCAGTATTAATCGTCAGATGCAGGCGCCAATGAGCGATCACCGAGGTTCATTCGATAACGTTCCTTATTCTCAGCAGGCTTATGGTGGCAATCACCACTATGGCTCAAATGAGTTTGTACTGACTGGTAGAAAGCCCTCGAGTCATGCGACTGCTGTGCCAATGGTGGCCAGTGGGGATCGGATGTCCAGCATGGCAGGTTATGCTACTCACGGTAGCCGAGACAGCCACAACTTCCATGCATCGACAATCAGTACCCAATTCACTCCGGGCCTTCTCGATTATCCTCCGCATGGATCTGCTCCTTTCCAAGGCCAAGCAGGTGACTACTCGTATCGAGACCCAACAGAGCATCATTCTCAGTTCAGAATGAGCGGCGTAGACACCTCGCTCTCTCCATCGATGGCCGACGAGCGCCCGTACTCTGATTTTTCACTTCCACAAACCCACCAGCCTTACTGGTATCCTGCCGAGACTGGGTCGAACACCAGGATCGGCCGCTCTATGAACCAATACCAGCAACACACATCGGCTTGCGTTGACCAAGCTAGCCTCCATTCTTCGCGCCAGTATCCTAAAGAAGAAATTCCAGAGCATTCCGGTGTTGATCTGGCTGCTGGCAAAGGAGTTCCGATCACGCACTTGGGAGCGACCTACCGCCCAAGACACCAACATGGCTACACACCTATGGGCGAGTTCGATGACAGTTTCAGTCGCGGCAATTACGAGGCATATCAACAAAACCGTTCAACTAATGAAGGTGATGAGGGCTGGCGCAGTGCCCGAGCTTGCGATAACAGCAAGCATGAGAGGGACAGGTTCCCTGAATGATGATAGCCAGCGTAAAGCTCTGAGCCTCGGCCTTGTGTGCCGCATGAGTAACTTCATGCTTTACATCCTCTTTCCAAGGTATTCATTGGCACAATCTCATATATGATGCTGGCTTGACGTTTGCTTGCCCCCTTTTTCTTTTTTGGTACTTCGGGCCCGCTGTTTATGCTTGGGCATGTCGCCCATTGGAACACGTCGAACTCCATAACAAAGAAACAGAAATGTATGTTGCGGTTCGGGCTGGCATAGAACGAGAGTTGGCTTGTTTCTGGCACGAATATTATGATTTGCTCTGTCGTTTGGGAAGGAATTTGCTATGGCGGACATGATTATGACAGGACCATAGCCCTTGCTGGTCAAAAGCGGCCATAACTAGCCAGGTCGACAAAAGTAGACGAATTGATCACCTGAATGAGATTTCTGTTGATGGCTCATGATGCAGTCTTTGCCGGTGACGCCATGTGATATTTTGCCTGTGTCTCGGAGCTGAGAAAGGTGCGGGATCTAGTGATAGGCGCAGAGTCTTGATCATCATTCCCCCCTGAACATTATGATACCACCGTCCCAGTCCTCCAACTCCCCAATGTTGGCCCTGGCCACTTCAACGTAGCCAAAGGGCTTGTAAAATTTGTCGAGCCCACGCAATCCCACCAGCCAAGTGGGAACTCCTGCACGATCGGCCGCCTCCAAGCCATGCTGAAGGAGCAGGGAACCATAACCACTGCCCTGTACATCAGGAGAGACACCAAGACTAGAAAGATACCAAGCTGAACGACGGCGGGGAGAGTTCAGAATGTCAGGCTCGATGGTGCTGAAGACGCGATCGTAAATGCCAAGGCGATGAGAGTCAACGTGGTGAAGAGGAAAGATATAAGAGTGCAGTTTCAGCGCAGCCAGTACAATAGGGGCAACCCAGGCGTCTAGAGCGAGTCAGTGACCTGATCAAGTTTTGAAGACGGAGCTCGAGTGGATAGCATGAGAGTTGGCGGAGGTTTAATGGAGAGACTTACGAAGTGAGAGCCATCGCTCGCGGAAAGATAAGGACTCGTCCGGAATATGCCACCAAGTAAATGCCACGGTCCTCCCCTTGGCATCATCGAGCATAGTGAGAACGTAGCCAGGCATCCAGTAGCGCATATGAAAGCGCCGACTTACCCACTGGCGAAAGGGGGTTGAGTCGGTGTGACGGCTTGGGAACATGAAATCGAGCAGAGTTTCTTTGTCGAAACTCTGCATATAGAGCTCTGTAGCCGCATTGAGATCTGCAGTGGTGCCGGAGCGGATGCGATGGGGCGTCTTTGCTGTAGCCATAGATGTTGACGATGGTTGGTGGTGAGGGTTGGTTTAAGCGATGGGAGTCGAATGCCAGTATGGTATATAAATAGCTCCTAGATCTGGGTTCGGAAAATTTCGAAGAACTACTACATGGAGCGAAACTCCATCTGGAGTTGCGTATTGATAGTTATCTTGGTGTTGAGTTAACTCAAGGTTGTGGTTGTTAAGAGGCAGGTAGATCTAGTCACCAATTGAAGTTGTCATCAACCACAAACAGTTCTCTTAAACCCACAGAGAATATTTGTAACCAAATTGAGGATTTGCGAAATGTGTTGAAGTTCAATCGACTCGACTTTCGAAGCTATTTAGGCTACGCCTGAGGCGGGGATTCGTCGATTGACCTGCCAGAACGGGATTTACGCCGGGTGAGTCAGTAGTTCATGTTAACCCCGGAAGCTCTCGGCTTTTATTTTGGCAACTCGGATATGACAGGGAATCTTTTCGTCTTACCCACCTCTGATGGAGTAGGGATGGCATGTTGGGTATTCAGCTTGACGAACCAAGTAGTGTCTGGATGATATCGCAAGGTTTTCTTTTGTAAAAAAATCCTGGTGTTGCGGGAAATATTAAACAGCCATGCAGACATACACTAGAGCCTCGTGAGCTTAATTTAGCAACTGGTCGCTCAAGGCGGAGAGATAAGACAGGGCTAAGCAAGCATGAAGTGAGCGAAGGAAGTAGTCTACGCAGCCCAGCTGGAAGTGACATCTCGTATACATCGTGGCAGAGTGAGTCGATATGCGTGTCTTTACAACTCTCTTTCCTAGTTAAAGTGAAGTTAACTTCGGTTGTCTTGATACTGGAGTGGGGTTGAGCCAATATTCAGGGTTCCGAGAAGCTCAATGTTGGCACATTAGTTTGGTGTTTCGTTATAAAAGGACTAGCTTGCAGTTAGCGAAGAACAAATCACATCCAAGCTGTTGCTGCTTTTATTAGACTGCCATGGATTCTCGTGTTGTCTGTACGAAAAAGAAAAGGCTCGCATGGTACTGTAGTTAATGGTAATAAATGCTACCATACCTAGTACATATAGGTGGTGATGTCATGTGTGTTAGATAATACAATAGATGTTCTAAGCCCTTTCTAGAAAGAAATAGAGAATTTCAATTTGAGGATGCTTCATAAGTGATTTGATGTGAAACCGAATTGTGCACGATCGAGATCCGAGAGTTTGATTACGATAGTAAGACATGAAAACTGTCACCGGATTTGCTTAGGTAGGCATGATTAAGTCAACCACGACTTCAACTCCAACTCTCCAACTCCCGTAGTGGATAAGACTACATAAGACTAGGTAAGCCTAAGGTAAGGTAAGGTAAGCTTGGGAGCGTGCGCAGACGCACTAACCTAAAAATGACATGGCTGTAGATGGGGGACGCATCCACCAAGGGCATGACATGACCATGACCATGGCCTCACTGGGCTGAGATGGAGGTAACGTTCTCCTCCCCGGGGAATCGGGAGGGGGGAGATTTGCAGTGTGACCCGGCATTTCGGACACTTGATTGATGGACTGATCTGAGGTTCCTCCCTATTGAGCAGTCAATCAATCTGGGCCCTGTATCCGCATCTCTACACTAACTAAGCGGGTTTCACGAGTTGATCATGCTTCTTGAGGAAGCCATTCTCTGCAGCTATCGTCTGGGGGTTAGTTAGGGCTAAACTTGAATCAATAATGGATATCATGTCCTTCACTTCACAGTCCCTCCTTTCCATGGAGGTTAACTGCAACATTATCTGTACATTACACCTTATTTGAAATCATCCCTGAGGTGGTAGTGGCAGTGACAGGCCCCTTGTGCCCCCGCTCTTTCTACTGTCTTCTCTCCCCTCTGGTTAGGTAGGTAGGTAGGAGCATGCCTACCTTACCTTAGGTAGTAGGTAGGTTCCATTACCTTTTTTACCAATTTCCAATATTTACCTTATCCTTTCAAATCAACATCTTCAGCCTTCTCTTCTTCTCGCAGCCTTGGACCCCATCAATGTCGCCCCCTGTCAGCGGCTGACTAACCGATTAGACGTCATCCTTGATTTGGTCCCTGTCATCTTGACCTTGCTTGCTTGCACCTTGCATCTGGCCTGGCACCCGGCGCCCATCTACCGGGTCCGCCATCTACAGTGCCGTGCCGATGTACAACACGGCATAGCGTACAGCGTACACTTACCTACCGCCCGCTGTGCTGCGCAGTTGCTGTACTCTCTCTGCAGTGCATTGCGGTGCGTATCTGCAACCACCCCTCGGCCTATTCTGGCCCCAGGCCTGGAAGCATCAAGAGACCCATCGACATCTAATCAACTTTGTGGCCCGGGGGGGCATCATTTTCTATTCGTATCAAGACTCAACGTCAAATAGCCCTCGTCCCCGGCTTCAATGTCTCGAGTCTCCCCCTCTCTCATTCCCATCGATATCAGTATCAGTATCAGTATCAGTATCAATCAACAGTCTCGACTTTAACTGTATTCATCAGTCTAAACTTCATATACACTCACATCTACATCAACATCTATATCTCTACACCAGCCCAGCTCAAGGTTCACAGCTACCCCAACTTTTTATATAGGTAGTCGAAGTTCTTTCACTGCCTTCTCTCTGTCTGACATAATAAAAGCGTAGTCAGCATAACTCTTTTTACTTGCACCCACCAAACCCTACTTCCAAGTACAAGCCCACCTCACGGGCTTCATATCAGCCATCACGGATCCCAGAAGAAGAACTATCATGTCTCGCTCCGTGTCATCTTCACGGGGCTCTGAGTCTCCAATGGAGCCTGAGCGTGCTCATAGGGCTTGTGAAAAGTGTACCCGCACTAAAAAGAAATGTGATAAAGCATTACCTGCTTGTTCTCGCTGTACGAGGTGTGTAATCGGGCGACCCTCTACTCCAATGTTTTGTCTCGAGCACCCTTGACTGACTCATCAGGCTTGCAACTACCTGCTCCTACGATTTTATCTACACGGCCCCAACTACCGCTGTTGTGGAACCTGGATATCTTGCAGGATCTACACCCAAGGAAGCATATGGGCAGGGTATATTCGACCCTGCCTTCGATGTCTCCAGCTCCATGATAATGGCGTTGTTGTCCTCACGCAACATTCCCTGGCGCGAAGCAACCGAACGCTACTTTGAGACTATGAATCACTGGTTCTCCGTAATTCATCCGGAACTCTTTGCCATCCGTACCGATAACATCGGCTCCGGCTCCGGCTCCAATGCCGACCAAGGTCCCCGCGACCCCGCCGTTGCCCTCTTGATTGTCTGCATGCAGCTCGTCTCTCAGTATGACGACGAAGCTGCTGCTGCGAGCACCAACGTCAATGAAGGGAAAGACATGATCGAGATGCCCGCCTACCGGGCCGCTAAGCGCGTCCTGAGTGTCCTGCGTGGTCTTTCTACTCCTAGCATTGAGCTTGTCCAGTGTTCCATCCTACTGGCTCTATTCGAATTCGGCCACGGTGATGTGACACGTGCTTATGTTAGTATTGGAGACGCCAACACAATGGCCATGGTCTTGCACATAGGCCCTGGGAAGTATGTCGAGGCTGAGCGGGAGGCTAACATTCCTTACGAGGAAGAGGAACGTCGCTGTGTCTATTGGAGTCTCTTCGTGCTCGACCGTCTGATTCATGTCGATTGTTCTCTCATCCATATGCCACTTCAGGTACCATCTCCGGCTGCCGATGACCTTCTACCAACAAGCAATCTGATTTGGCACAACCAAAATCAATCGCCCACACGTTCTGTTCAGCGACATCCAGCCAGCGTTGCGCCTTCGGTACCTCTTGGGCCGTTTCAGAGAAACTGCCAATGCGCAATGCTCTACACAAGGGCCTATTCTCCCAAACCTCAAGGAAATCCCAATGCTCTGCTGGAAGAATATGTTGAACTTGATATTGCAACACGCGCTCTTGTAGAGGCCATGATCATGCAGACTTCTCGCTGGGGTGATTTTTACGAGTGTTTCGCCACTTGCACATGGTAAGCTGAATCCTGGGCATCCAGAGAATGCCTTGGTATTGGTCCTGTTACACGGAACTGAACTGGCAAATGATTTAGTCTTCTTCTCTTTCTCTATTGTCGCCAACTCCGAGCCGCCAACGCGATATCAGCCGCGGGCCCCTTTTCACCAACAGCCGACGATATCGCCCCGAAAGCCATTGCCGGTCTTAACTTCACCATCCGCATTATCGCCGACACTACTACCGACCTTAATGATCAGCTTGCCCACCGCCCTCACCTCCTCGCGCCCTGCTCCCCTGTCACGCCCTACTCGGCCTACCACTGCCTCATGGTCTTGAGCCACCTCGAGCATCTAATCCCCGAAGCCGACACGAGATTTCACAACATTTTTGCGTCATTGCACTTTTTTGCCAAGAGATGGGGAGTTGCTGGTAAGTTCTTGGACTATTGGCAAAATGCGCCGTCAAGGATCGAGCCATGGAGCAGAAAACAACATAAGGAAACGACATCTGACTATGCACAGGGCAACTTGTTAACAAGGTTGAACTGTTTTTAGCGGACGCTGACGAGACACAATGGTGTTTCATGGATGAATGAGGCAACCGCATCGAGACCCGTCCACACACGCTCGGCGGCCAATATGCCTCACCCCCATATCATGCCGCCCAGGCGAACGATTACCGACCACGGTATCACTAGGACGAATTTAAAGATTTGTTTGGTGATTGTAACGTGTTTTGAGCTACCAGCACACGGCTCCAGATATCGCTACCTCGCTGACCCTACAATCGCCGCGAGTTTCCAAATGCTTCTCCTTGCTTGCCATTAAGCATGAATGCAAATATCAAAACATGCAAACCAGCACAATAGTCGCTCCCTTCAACCCAAATAAACGACCCTTCGTTCGTTGACACGCAAATTAGAATGCCCAAGCATTGTTCCTCAGTCATGGGATGCGCTCAACGCCTGACACCAGATCAAACAAATTCGTTCACATATAAATAAAAGACGTCTAAATCGTGGTTCAATCTTTTGCAGCCCTGAATAATCAGCAAAACGAAGCTGGCGCTGGAATTTTATGGAGAGTTTCCGACGACAAGAATCAGCAGCATGCCATTGAAAATGCAAGAAGCGACAAAGGTAGTCCAAACTGCCAGTAGATGTGGTAACGACAGTTTATCGTGCCGATACAGCGTCATGCCGAGGGCACTGCAGGCGGTGAACAAACTAGCAACTACGCCGAGAGTAACGCCTGCATCAACTTCGGCCCGGAGCTTGTGTCGACCAGTGGTGATGAGCATGCCGGCAACAAGGAGAAGAAGGAAAGACACGGCAAAGGAGCAGACTGTGCCCCAAAACAAGGTCTTTTCGCGGTATAAGTGCGCTTGCTGTTGGCCGAGGCTGGGAAGGGCATAGTGGGTGGCATATCCGGTCGCGGGGAAGCCGTCTGAGCTGGCATATCCCCCTTCCTCATCAGACTCGCTGCTGTTAAAGGTTGTGCTGGAGTAGTGGTGAGGCGAGTGGTCGGCGCCAAGTAGAGCCTGTCGCTCTCCAGGCCTGTCGTGTTTGAACCAGCCCTTCGCTTTCTTTAGAGGTCCTGTGAAGATACCCTGCAGATAGTCAAACCCTGGGAAGCCAGTGCTGTCATCCGGGTTGATATAAATAGCATATCCATCATCATCATCGCCTGCGCATTCACTTCCATCATCATATTCGTTCCAGTATTTGGTCGGCTCCTCCATCAGTGGTGGAGGCAAGCATGCGAAAGAAGGTTGGGCGCGGTTGGCTGGGTGACGGTTCGTCGAGTTCAAAGAGCCCGAGAGGGATTGGCGTCGGGAAGACTGGGCTGGAGATTCTGGCGAGCTGGGCTCGCTCAATGCGGGAGCCGCTGCGTTGAGTGTACAAGTAATGTCATCATATTCTTGCTGTAAAGCGGAGAAGTCGCGGCGGGTAAAGCTTTTGGGATCGGAGAGGATGTTTTCATAAAGACGAGTACCGAGGGTTGCGGAACCAGTCCATTTCTGTAAACGAGAGGCCGATCAGTACATGTATTCGCAGTCTAAGGTGCGTTTATAGCAAGAAGCCATGATGACGCACCTTATATTTTTTGGTGATCTTTCGGAAAGCGACGGTCTGGGCCTTGACGAAGCGCTCGAGGGATTGGATGTCACTGCCGCAACGAACCAGTTCGCGCTCATACTTGGTGAATCTCCTGTGATGTTTTATGGTGGAGTCGTCGGCGAGTTGATCTTGGTTCTTTGATGCCCATCGTTTGATGTTCTTGGCTAGGTATTCTGGTTCGGGGTGTCAGTTTTGGCATGTGGTCGCGTGCCACCTGAGACGTGGCGCAGAGCTACAAGCCCAAAAACAGAAAAAGAAAAAGAAAACATACCTAATCGGCGGGAAATCTCGTCTGCTTTACTTGAGACAAATAACTGCAGTCTTTCATGCTGGTGGCCAAGTTCCATGTACAAGCCATCCTCAAATCGAGACAGAGCCTCGTCTTTCTGTCCGGGGATAGCCATGGCTGTGGCTTGGTCACGCGTCGTGTGCATCTTGATCTCATGCTTGATGGAATTGTAATCGAGGTTATCTGCGGGAGACGATTGGTTAATACAATATAATGAGGTTGGCCAATGGAGACGGGATTGCAACTTACGGAGATTCCATTCTGGAACGGACTCTCGCTCGAGATGCTCGCCAAATTTCATGTCGGTTGGTATGACAGGCTTCGGCCAATCGATGTTTTACGCAAAAAACGAAGAGAGAGAGAGAGAGGGAGAGGGACAAAAAGAGCGGACGATTGAAATCGTCCTCCTCAAGCTCGTCGCGATCTTTGCTCCCCGTTCGCAGGAGATGCCAGGTCTACGGGGAGTTCGGATACGAGTTGCAGAGGAAGAGTCAATTCGAATCGGATCGAGTTGGTGGGAGAAGCGAGCTGAAGATGCTGCTCAATACCGAACCGAACTGGAAACTCCGATTGAGGAAGGCGGATTTCCGTCTCTTTATAGGTACCTACAAGACAAAACAAGGTGTAAGTTCCAATGCGCAATGTAATCAAAGACAATCACGATATGTGCTTCTCGGGTGAAAACAGCGTCAACCGATTGTTTATGAGAGACAGTGGTAAATGGAAAGGGACGAAGGCGTCAGGTCAGAGGGATCAGGGGAATGACGTACCCAAATATGAGGTACACCTTGCTTGCCTCGAGACACAGCCCACTGGGAAATGCAGCTTGGAGATTAGGTGGTAGTGCTAGCAATGGGGCATCGGCGCCCAAAATGCAATTGACTCGGAGCTCTAAAGGCAAGGCCCTAGCAGGGAACCAGGTTTGTTTTGGTTATTGTGGGGAGCAACTTTGTGAACTTTAACCTGCGCTTCTGCGGGCGTGGTGCTGCGACAACTGCGCTAAAGTTGCGTTGCAGAATGGAACCTTGCAACAAGCTCAGCTTGTCTCGTAAAACTAAGACAGACAAGAGTCGGAGCCGCAGATGGGAGCGGGTTATATCGGGTTCCTTATGAGGATGATCAAGAGAGTTTGACTGTTGTCGTTGAGAGGCCCTAACAGGCGGCGAGTAGAGTCGTCGTTGTAAACTCAATCTGTTGGCAAGGGTGGCCTTTGGTCCGATATCGAGAGTTTCAGCGGTGCGGGGGAGATAGAATGGTCAAAGTTCACCACATTCAACAGAGAACAGACAGGTCGAAGGGAGCCACCAAATGGTAGATATGTGTGTGTGTTGGCTACTAGTGTCTCGAGGAAAACCACAAACCGAGTAAATCTCAGTTTATCAGATGGTTGCGATACGAATAGTAAACGCTGTATAGCCAGATGATGAATGAATGAGAGACAGTCGGAATTCCAAGCAGCCCGTGTCAGTCAGAGAACCAACCACTTCCTTTCTTGATGCGATGACGAGTTGGCGATTGATACTTTGTTGAAAGAATGCAACGAGTGATCGAGGAAAGTTAAAGCGAAGAAGCTTGGAAATCGTGAGTGAGGCGTGGGAAACTCTGCACGTTTATATCTTTGCATCAGCCATTCGGTCATTTACCCTTGTATCGCCTCTTACCACTCTTGTCGAGTCCATCCACTCAACTCGTGCTTCACATGCATCGGTAGCACCCACCCAGGCAAGATCCTGGACTTGGCATGATCCATCCATCGTACAGTAGCGGAACGAACAGTAGCGGAACGCAACCAACGCCACCCGGTTAACCTGACGGATGGGGCGGTGGACTCCCGGGTTCTGGAGAGAGGGGCCAGAAGGATGATCAAGGGTCCCCTTCCAGATGTCGTTTTGATTGCGGCGCGGAAGCGAACATTTGAGATCCAATGCTCGGCTGGGTACTCCATAGACAAAACGCAGATAAGTTGATGGGTTCTGGACTTTTTTTCAACTATCGGCAGGGGAGTGATTAGACCTCGGCTTGATAAGAAGGAGATATGGTACAGAGGGGTAGTGGTGAAGGCGCATCAAATCAACCAGGATAAAGAGTCTTCTTACAGGCTGCTGAGCTGACTGTGACAGTGCTGTAACCTATCGCTCTTGTTAGCGGCTAAAGTTGAACCGTCAAGTCGGGCAATATGTGCATTGCAGAAGTCTCGGCTCTTATCGCTCGGCATATAAAGAATTGAGTTTACTAGAATAAACTTGGAAACATCGCACCTGACACTTACTTTAGTTGTCTTAGGCACAAAGAGCACACACACACACACACACACACACATACATACACAGATACAGAACAGTATCCTCTGACGCATAAATGGTTTTCCGGGTCAATCAATAGGAGATGCGAAAGATGATGCTATGTTGAAGCTAGGTATCCAAACTGCTGGATCTCTCCCATCGTTGCGAGGATATCTGTAACAGTGTTTACATCACCGCACACTGTGCCATTATCAAGGGAAGTGCAACTCATGTGCCTTCCTCGGAATTCATTTAGCAGAGACAGGTGCAAGGAAGGCAGGCCAGTGGATCTAGAACTCTTCACACCTATCTCTATTTAACCACATTACCCGGATCTCCAATGCATTATCCACGAATGCTCTCCATTGAGCGGCCACAGCACATTGTGCAACTCAACGGGCCCGTCTATGAATGATACAATCATTACGGCACTGGTATAGTTTAGAACCTCAAGTCGCTGTCATTCATGTGCAACTTAATAAGCCACACCCATAATTCTCTTCACATGGGCCGAGCCAGTGCCTGGTAATTCGAACGCGCCTGGTACCGCTCTACCAGTGCAATGTTCTATACCTACGTAGTAGGAACCTGAGACCCGACGTAACTGACACCGTCTCCAATGCCGAGAATCGCAGCTATCAGAGCCAGTCTACTGGTGCAAGCAGAGGATAGGAACCGAGACAGCTCCAGCGCAGAACGACCGAGACCGCAACGCCCGTCAAAAGCGATAGTGCTACTACTCTATACGGATACAGCAATCAGCATCTCTCGATTGCCACTGCTACGGTGCTGGGTTATCATGCATGGCATGCGAAGCGTCTCAGAACTTCCGGGCACCACCTCAGTGTCGGTACTGTACCGGTAGTACCTAAAGAGGGCACTTGTCACGCGAGAACCCCAGGTGAACAAAGACCAGCACAGAATCGTAATTTGGAGCGGTAGCCAACAGTTGGCCTTGACTTGAGTCAGACTCACAAGCTTATCCCCAATGCCGGGTGCTACTAAAAGAAAATAGGCGTTTATCTCTTAGCGTATCTTCGTGCTCTGCCTTGAGCCTCGACCTTTTCCCCCTCTATTTACCCTCCTCGTTACCTCGCTTCGCTTCTGCGGCTCGTGGAAAAGTTGGCTCGACCTTCTTCCAGATCCTGGGCACCAGACAGAGAATCAGAGTCTAGACAAACCCATATATTGCGGATATAGGGACCGTTGTCTATGCCATATTATGGGTCATTCTGGCATGGACAGTGACGCGCTCTCGTCATTCACTCGGTTGAACTTGATCTTGACCATCATCGCGCATATCAAGGGCTAGGATGATTTTGAGAGTTGAGCGTGCGCATCGGCCAACCGGTTTGGCTTCAGCTGCTACTGTATTGTTGCTGGTGCTTATCCCTCAGCCCTGGAGTTTACACCATCATCATGCTTCACCAGAAATGTTTTAGCGTATTATCAGTTCCTCCATTCTCCAGGCCAGCATGGACCATGTGGTGGCTTTACTGGCTCTGTCTTATCGACAATAAAGCTTGGCAGGGTCCCACCCAATGGGATGAGTCCTGTGGGCATGGGGATGACAGTATCCCAGCAAAGATTTTTTCTCTTGTTGGGGTACGGTCCAAGGATAATAAAAAAGAGCTCCAGAATTCCCCCTCACGTCTTACCTTGCAAAGACTTGGCTCTTTTTGAGCCGCTCGCTCACTCGCTCCACTGTGGGAACATTGTCAACAGTAGTCTCCAGGCCAGGAACCAATGCATAACGTTAGGTGGCTCGGCTGGTTTGAGCAACTGACGCCTTAGTTAGAGTCGTGCCTATTTCGCATCTGTCTCAGCAAACTCGGACTAGCTGTCTGCACTCAATCCACCGTCGTGGAGTTGTAATGCGGAGCCTGGGAATGACACTGCGGTTCTACCAGACCTGATGTGGACAAAGACGATTGAACCGCCGCGGATCGCATCAAGTTTAGCCGTTCAAATCCCCAACTGACAACGGCTTAAACAACGGCCAATTTGGTCGAGAACTTTTTTTTATGATTTATGACTAGGTAGCACAGCAAAGATCAAACAGTAAAAGTTGTCGACCCTCCCTCTCACCCTAAACTGTTAGTCTATCGCTATGGCTCATTGACAACCTAAACTAATGAACTTATGAATCCACTTGGCACTTCCAGCTCACATGCTTCTCGGTCCAGCGATGGTTTAACTTCAGACGGCAAAGACTCCATATTGCAGAGTTCTATTAGAGTCAAATGCACTTCGGCATTAACGGGGTGGCGCCAACCCAAAAGGAACAGACAAGGCTTGACTGCTCAGTTCTACTTCCAGAAATGCCACGAGCTAAAAAATCTCCTGCATAGTGTCATGTTGTCAAAGAAATACACAGCCGGTTATTGGTCGAGCCGTTTACAGTAGCTAACGGCCCGTACGCAAATCTTGGTATCGATAAGTTATGCATATGCCCAATTGGGATCTCGGTCTGGCAAACTGCATTTCCTTGCCCCAGTCCCATATTTTTGTTTTTCACTGAGTATTGTCTGCAACCTCGTCCCTCAACTTTTGCTGCTGAAGACAAGGTGTATATCCGTTGGATCGTCTTGTGGGCATCCCCGTCCTGTCTCCAAGTCCACTTACTACATACCACTACAACAAAAAACTCGATCATGTTGCATGTCATACCCTGAAACTGCCCCTCTGGTTAATTTTGGAGGAGAGGTCCACGACTACCTTGCCAGCTTATGTACATACGTATCCACAACCCGTTGTGCCGCTCAGTAGTAAAGGGCCGTGCGCATTGAGATACATTGCACAGGCTACGAAGATACGATCTGGAGCCCAAAAGCAATAATAGGTCACGCCCACAGTTGAAGACTCAAACTCACTAACCCCTGTAACGACCGGGTAGAACGGCATGCTGTGAGACGTTTTATGTACTTTTGTATGCATTATTGGACTTCCATTTTACCTTTCCATGCGAGTATCATGTTCCAGGCGCTTCAACTCGGTAGAATTTTCTCATCTTAACTCAGGCTGTCTATGGCCAGCCCAATCTATGACTCGGATTCTTGATGGCCCTGTAGGTCTATGACTTGAACGCACATTCATTACTGGAACGTATGTATCATGGACAACTAGAGAGTGTTCCAGGCTTCTCTGTTGGAAAGGTAATCTCAAATAAGTCGTCAAAGAGTAACCATTGAAACAAAGGTATGATTCAGCTTTTGACGTTTCTACCTACAGTTCCTCAAGCATGTGAGTGAGCACGACATGCATGCAGAAGGTTCGATACGACGTGGTACTGCATCCATGTTAGGTATTTCCCCCCTGGCTGGCTATACACAATGGGAAGGATGTCAAGTGACCATCAGCCATGATGGGTCAGAGAAGTGCCCCCATGATGTTGTCAATTATCTGAGCTAGCTGAGGTAATCCAACAAGCTTATCTATCGGCAAACTTCACGGAGAAATGGATCTGTGCCTAATGTGACCCGGGGTTAGAAATCTAGGATGGCCCTGACACTAGTCTATGTGTACTACGCAGTAGTATTCTTGATGGGGAGCGGAAGTGGTTTTCTCCATGAGGCTCAGCTTCTGACAAGTCAAACTGAACAACAGCCAACTACATATTATGGGTATTCTCACATGGTGGATATGTAATGTATTAAGCAGCCACTTCCGCGTTAAGAGCGTTAATAGAGGCCGCTTCCACCCAGAGGTAGCCGTAACTGTGGACAAAGACAAGATGTCTTAGTCAAGGTGGAGTCATCACAACTCGAGCGGCCAGGGGTGGAAGGCGAGGTTATCTGAGAGATCATATTATGTCCGTTGGTCATGCTAAGTCTCTTGAGACCGGGATGGTAACGACAACTTGGCGGCATGATCATGTGCGTAACAAGATGTTGTGATCTACGTACACATCATGCAGACAACAAAAGTAAAAGGTGATGGATATTTCAAAGCGCTTATCTGTTCTGTTCTCAACTACCTTCCTATGTAGTCCTGATTTGCAGTCGCGATTGGATGCCATCATGCTGTACAGATATCTCTGTCTCCGAGGTGCTTGCATTGTAAAGCAAGACGTATATATCAGTTCATGGCCAGATCCATCATTAAAAATAAAAATAACGAACCAAGGCGGCAAAGCTTAAGCTTAAGGTGTTCACTGCAATTGGTGCTCAATGGAAGAGCTGGATGGTGTCATTTGCGCTTTAGGGTATGTAACTTGTTATCCAAGAAGCTTCAGGTTCAGCAACTTCACAAAACCATCGGCAAATGATTTTGGGATGCCTCTAAATTCTGAATTGGTCGTATTTAAAGCATAGCAATGATTGGGCTTGTTCTTTCAAAGACGCTTTATGGTCACTCACTCGAGCTTGCTACCGAATGAATGATACCCAGAGTACGTTGAGAGCATCGTGAGTTTTATGACTCAGCTCGTCAGTCACACAGCATATACGTCAATTGCAAGTGTAGCGTGCTGCTCTAATAGAAAAAGAAATAGAAATGCAGGCCGTGGCCCCAAGGCACGTTCAATGTTTGTTCCCTGTCTAATAAACGCCAAATTTCCGTATGATGCCTTGCTCAAAGCAACGCGTAATGCGTCCCGATCATAATCGCCAATGCGCTGCCGTGACACTTCAATGTCCGGTCCTGCCAGTCGTAGTGTAGCCCCAATTGCAAGGAGCTGAAGATCATCATCCCTGAATATACAGAGGCATCAATCCTTGAAATCCAAAAGGGTGCTGACTTCCAAAACACCCACTATCTCTCCTTTTTCCATCACCGCCATAGCGGCTTCTGCTCCGCATGTTAGATCCTCATCATCCGGCGATAGTTGCATGTTCTTCAAGATATCCCGTGCTTGGCGGATAGTAGTCTCTGGGGATAAGGAAAGCATTGTGCCCTTGGAAATTAGGGAGTTGGGAATATCTTCCAAGCTTTTGTTGAGGTCGTGTCTTTTGATTTTTCGTATTGTGCTTGGTGAGGCAACTCGGTCTTGCACTCTGACCCAACCAGTGACTGAATCAAGGCCAGCACGCAGCAAGTCGAAGCCCAAGCCCGTTTTTTCTGTCTCTGCTGCTACCGGGATATCATACCAGCTCACAGCTATATCCTTGATAGTCCGAGGCTGGCGAGCTGCAGCACCGATAGCGCCACCAGGGTGGTTCTTTGCAAAGACAGTGGCAATGCTTGCGCTAATCTCCTTTGCAGCCGTAATTGCAATTGCATCGCCAATGGCCAAAGCCACAGTTGTCGAGGTAGTCGGGGCGGAAACGCCAAACGATGTCTTCTCAGGTTCTGGAATTGGCGCGGGGAGCAGAATGGTATTGGGTCGGAAATTGAAGAATTCGCAGGTCTCAGGTGAAGTGTGTGATGTGAGAAGGATAGTTGGAAGTGATTCATCAAGATGAGGTAGCATGAGAAGCAGCTCCTGAGTCTTGCCCGAATATGTGATAAACATGAGGGTATCGTTCGACCCTATAATACCGAGGTCACCGTGCAAAGCTTCAGTAGGATGAAGAAAGACGGCGTGAATGGCAAGACTCTTAAAAGTGGCCACAAGCTTTTGCCCAATGTGCCCTGATTTACCTACACCGATGACAATAAGTTTGCCTTTCGCGGCTTGTTGCCTGGTTATGGCCTGGACCGACAAGTTGAAGCCATCGCGGGCTATAGAGTCCGTTTCGTACAGCCGTGAAAGATTCCTCAAGGCTAATGCCTCAGTATTGAGTACATGAATTCCTTCTCGGAGACGTTGATCCTTAACCGGGGTCTCTCCTCTTAGTTCTCGGTCCAAACTCAATGGATCAATGGGTTCACAAAAAGTATCTCCTGGTGGTGACGACGATGGTGTAGGAGGAGAGGGAGGAGGCATCGCGGGACATGAAGAGGCTCCAAGAACGACAACTGCACTCGTCTGGACTAGCCCGTGGCCAGATTGCGATAAGTTTGCCATGTCGTCAAGGTATTGAAAGTGAGTTGATGGGTGAAAGGTTAATAAGATTCGCTGAAGTGCGGGCCGGGTGAGAACAAGACGTTTGAAGTATAAATTAAAAATCGGCTCGTTCACTGGGTAGAATGCCTCTTTGCTGTTGTGGCGACTGATCGCTGGCGACCATATAAGTCTCTGTGATCGGCTTCTGCTTTGTTCCGATTTTTTCTGTCGCGACTTGAAACCCACAAAACCCTTATCATGAACGGTAGTCGTTTGGGGACAAAATTTGATACTGCCAATGGCCGTGCCACTTGTTGGAGTTTTATGTTAGAAACGAAGCAAATATGCATGAAAGACAAAATAACAGGAGAAAGAATGTTGTCAAAAGACAAACCGGTGGGCTGCGTCTTTATGAAATTGCTCGATCCCCGGCCGGAGTCATGGATAAGCTTACGTTTCTGAAAGCCAGATCTGGGGAGGAAGGGAGCCTGTCCCTGTTCAATTGGTTGCGATTTCGATTGCGAGCAACTTTGGTAAACCCGATCTAGACATAGTCCCTGAGTTGAGTGGATGCGATAGGAGCCCGGCTCTATCCGGAATACCGAACTATCAATCTATCATGACAGTTCCTTAGATGCTCCAGATCGAGAAGTGCGGTATGAGCAAGAAGAACGGGTAATGCCACCTCTAGAATTCGCGTTGATTAGAAGTTCTTGGTTATTGGCGAGCCCTCCATCATGGATTCTTGCGCATCATTGTATAGAAGGGATCATTCATGGCGCAATAGCCGCTCGGTTCAGGTTCTCTTGTTCGGATTGTTGCTCGGCGGGGGGCGGGGCATCGGGACCCTGTCAAGGTAGGAAAGCAAAGTCTATGATTCCATGAAGCAGTCCCATGGACGAACCAGAGCTCGGCTCGGAGCCACTCGAAGTGAATGGCGCAAGCGGTGCGATTAAATGCCGTGCTGAGTAAACCCGTTTACCGCAATTACTTGGCCAGCCGTATGATGCCTCGATCGGTAAGTCGCGCAGATCGAGTCAGATATTCGGCATCATCCTCAACGGTATTGTGGGATGAGAATGTTGTGGCGTAGAGGCTTTCAGAAGCAATCATTTTGTCGTCTTGATGTCGTTGATGAGACGAAGCAGATATGAAGGCATAAGAAGAAAGTAGAAAAGAACATGTGAAATCAAATTCATAAGACGAGGTAAGCATTTCCCATGCCCCAGGTCATGCTCGTAAGTCTTGTTATGCACGTGGCTGAATATCTGACGCTATTACCCTAGTGGTTGATCTTTGCTGCTCTTGCGGTTCTGGTGGATCAACACAAGACCCTTTATCAGTTCCAGTTACTCACCTATCATCTTATCAATCAGGGACCTGGGCAAGAGCTAACGTCACTTTCTACATATCTACCTTACTCTAAGGTAACTAATAACCATAATTAAGGCTTAGGCACCTTTTTCGGCCTCAGGCATACCTGTGGATGGATATCTGAATACAATATCAGTAGGTAAACTTGCTAGACACACAAGGTCTTCAGGTACAAGGTAAACAACCATTCACTGACTGACCTCGCAATCATTCTCTGACACTCTCTGTACAACCCTTCATCTCTACGCTATCTCTTTCATACGCGTAAACCTTGCGGGCCATTGCACCAAACATGTCTCTCAACACGTTGGACAGCCAAGCGCTCCATGTTCCTGTAGTGACATCTCATGCAGACAATCCCACTCTGTAAGACATAGATCCCGTCGAAACATCTTGCATCAAACACCCGCCTGCGTGGCCAATCAGATACGTCTATGGTTAATGCATACACGGGTTCCTTCATTGGCGTTGGAAGTCAGTGTAGATAGGGGAGCAGCTGGGTTAATGACAAGCATGCGCAATATTATACACAGGGCCACTATTATCCCATTGTGACCTTCACGACAACACCAAACAATACAGATGATATGTTGGATACGACTTTGAACTCAAGTGCCGTGTCCCTTTGACCCCTTGTCAGCTCCAGAACTAGGCTCAAACCTTCATCGACATCAGGTGATATAAGGTTCACGGCAGCTTCTGTCTTTGCTTTGAGACTGCCATTGAGCGTTAATGTTCCTGGGGCATATTGACCAGATACATCATGATGGCAGTCCTTGGCGGATCAGGATTAGCCAATGAGATTATCGGGACAAGGTAGGGGTTCGTGACAGATTCAGACGGATTCAGACTTAAGTTTCAGACTTGTCTGAAACATGGATTCCTGTGAAGGGCAGCGGTTCATGGAAGGAAAAAAAAAGATGACGATCACCGTCTTTCTGACAGGGGCAGTTTGATAATGATTACCTACATATCAGCCCTAGCTCAGTGGCTACTCACTCTCGGCTTCATGATACTGTAAGCCTCAGGGGCAGAAAAAGTTATGTCGCGCTTTGTGCCAAACCTAGCAAACACCAGCAGTTACAAAGGAGAAACAGGACAAAGACCCCCACCCAGTCCGCGCGCTTGGCATGTTCTAAAGTCCACCTAGAGAGGCGCTACATGACACTATCGACGGCTCAGTGCAAACGAAACAATACTCGCGAGAAACTATTGAGGCCTGGAATCTGGGTTCTCTTTTTCTTTTCTTTCTGCCTAATATGCACTTCTTTGAAAAGGGGCAAAATTGTGTTGTCGTAATGGCCAATGTTGAAATGTCCGCTTCGGGATATGCCAAATCGGTTACTTTCAGCCATAGTCTGACTATTGGCATTGGGGCGGCGCCCAGCGCCATGAGCAATCTGCGAAGAATGCCGTTTGACCGCGTGGTTGGAGTAGAGTTTGGTATCCAAGCCGGCCCGTTGTGCTGCTTGCAGAAGCTTCGCGTACCTGCGTTCCAAGCATAACGTCTTAGGCACGCACTTATTAAAGCTTTATGGGCAATGGATTGCGGTAATCTATTAAACTCAAACTGTCTGGAATGCAGAAGATGATCGCCAGATAGACCATTCCAAGGCTGTTGTTACCTTACCTGTCACGGTAGCGGGCAGGGTATGGCCATGTACCACCCCTGAATCGTACTGAATGCAGGCGAATTATCCACTCCTGTCAGCATGTGCTTTCACGTATTTCTGCGGAGGCATGTTTAGTGGCTGGTCCTCCCCCTCCGGCTTGTACGGGACGCCTCGTCAAGCCTGGGCCTGGCTAGTCACTAGTAGTAGCCACTTATTTGAGAGGCCCTGGCTCGAGGTTGTGCTTCCTTCGAGAAATAACTTGAAATTCGCAAGCAGCCAAGGGTAGCTGAGAGCAGAGCAGATACTGCACGGAAGCCAAGGAGTTTTGATAAGCTGAATGTGGAGACAATCCGTATCTATCGACACGTCGCCGGACGAGACGAGCGAGATTCTTGAAAAGAACCATGCCAGCTTAGCCTAGCTGCACAAAACAAAACGTGATTCCTGTTCCGTATATAGGCGGATTTCTTGGGTTGTCGTCACATTCTTTTTCCCTGTCCCACCCTCAGCTCTCCCTCTCTCTCTTCTTACAGTTTGCATCTTATCTTATAGCCTGTCGGCGCCACTTTCCCTTTCGTTTTCTTGTTTTGCACACTCATATCCTTTCTTGCATGTGTTCAATTTTGAGTCTTGTATAAGCAGCTTTTGCCAATGGGTCTTCACTTAAGCTCTGCCTGGAGCACCCCTAGGGGCTGGAGGCTGATCACGGTAACACTCGTCGCCCTGACCTTGCTGCTCGTTGTACCCCTCCACCGGCTCAGCAATGATTCTCCGGGCGTGTATGGACATTTGACAAAATATCTCAGCCATGAGGGCGCCGCATACGATGTCGAAGAAGGCTTTATTGCAAACCTCAACGAAACAATCACCGATCAAATACTAAACGATAAGGAACCCGCCGAAAAGATCTCTTACGATACGGACTCACCACAATACACTGGAGAAGAGGACAAGGGAGCTTCTGGCAACACCGAGAAGCCTGCCGGAGCTCAACAGCCAGAGGGTGACAAGAAGGCGGACCATGAAGTGGATGACGGAGCGGTTCTCGAGGTCGACCATGGCGACGGCGACGCCAACGGCGACGAAAACCAAAGCAACGTCCAGATTCACAGCGAGGCGCCTAAGGAGACCACCAAGCCTGAGAGCAATGAGACCGAGCCGCAGGGTGCCCAGAGCGGTGATCACAAGCCGCAGGAAGACGGAGGCAAACCCCAGGGTGCCGACGACGAGCAAAAGCCACAGAGCGACGAGAAGAAACTCCAGGGTGATGAGAAGTCCCATGATGACCATAAGACCCAGGAAGATCAGAGCAAACACCAGCACGACGAAACTAAGCCTCAAGAAAGTGAGAATAAGGATCAAGGTGGAGACAAGCAACCTGATGGGTTCAATATTTCTGACCAGGCGCAAAATCACAACGACCAGAAGAAGGAAACTGGCGATAGCGCAACCAAGACTCAAGTCTATCAAGACAGCGCAACGACTAGCATCGCGAGCGAGTTTACACCCTCGCAAACTGCAGAACTCGATGTTCCATCAGGCCCTCTATCAAACTGGACCGGAGTGTGCGATGGATTCCCCAACACAGACGGCATCATGCTTGTCATGAAGACTGGTGCCACCGAAGCATTTACCAAACTTCCGGCCCATCTCTTGACGAGTCTGCAGTGTCTGGACGATTATCTGCTCTTTTCTGATCTGGTAAGTTAATACAGTAGTGTTGTCCTGTAAGGAGAAGGGGGGGACCCTTCGCGCCACCGATGGAGCTATATTCAGCCACCGTTCCATGAGGGATTGCAGCTAACCAATTTGGACAGGACCAACAAATTGACAAGTATCAAATCTACGACGTTCTCAAGGATGTCAAAGACGACGTTAAAAAAGGTCGCAAGGAGTTTGACCTTTACCAAGCGCAGGTTGACTGCCCAATCTCTCAGCAGTATTGCACTGCTGATATGAAGGAAGGCTGGAATCTTGATAAGTACAAGTTCCTCCACATGGTAGAGAAGGCCTGGGAGATGCGACCCAACAAGGAGTGGTACGTATTCGCTGAGGCCGATACCTACATCTTCTGGTCCAACCTGGTGTGGTACCTTCATAACAGGGTTAATGGTACAGAGAACCCTTATGTTGGTAGTGTTGCGATGCTGAAGGGCAAGCCCTTCGCCCACGGCGGCAGTGGGTATGTCATTCACGGAGACACCATGAGGAAGATGGCCGCGATCCCAGACTTGGCGCATAAGTACGATATGATGGCCACCCATGAATGTTGTGGTGATTACCTCATGTCTCTGGCTGTTCTGGAGACTGGTAAGAAGGTCAAACAGGCGCATCCCATGTTCAACGGCGAAAAGCCTGTCACCCTGCCTTTTGGTAATAATCATTGGTGTGAGCCTCTTTTGACCATGCACCACATGAATCCTGAGGAGGTCAGCGGTGCTTGGCATTTTGAAAAGACACGACAGAAAAAGGTATGTTTGAGAATGCTTTGCTGATGATGGCGAGGGGCGGTGCTGATTCTCAACAACAGGGATTCGTCCAAATCAGGGAAATGTATCATCAGTTCTGGGCTCCTCAGTTGGAGCCAGAGCACGAAGATTGGGATAACTTATCTGACGACGTGTGCTATGTCGGCTTTGGCCCTGAAGCCCAGGCCAAGGCTTCTGATCACCAGAAGAAGCGACAGAGGAAGGAAAACGAGAAGAACGCTGTAGAACAACACGCCCACCGTTCTAAGGAGCATTGCTCCATGGTCTGTGAGAGTGAAAACCTGGACATCTCGGAAGACGATTATTACAGTCTCAAGGACGACAAGGAACGCAACGACATGATCAGATCTCGATACAACCAGAAGAAGGGCAACAAGGATTGGGCCGCTGGCCGCCGTTGCTTCCAGTGGCGTTATCACAATAACGTGTGCTGTATCGCCAGAAGCTTCAAGAGAGGCAAACCTCATAAGGAGCAGAAGCAGGAAGGGAAATGGACAAGTGGCTGGTTTGTCCAGGGTATCAACGACTGGATCGATGCCAAGGGTGACTGTACACCCCAGTGGAAGAGCTAAGGCACGATAGCACACGACGTGCATTTCTTAATACTGTCAAAGTCAAACGAGGTGGGATAAAGTCATGAGTGGTGTTTTCTTTTTTCTCAACCTCCCTTTCTCGGGAACGGCGTTCAAGGAACTGGGTAATTTGCACCATGATAAAGGGATATATCTTGGGATACAGATGAAATTTTCTTTTCTGGTTTCTGGGCACTGGGCCGGCGCAATGTGCATGATCTGTCTGATTAGAGTAGAACAGAACAGAGGGGAGTACCACTGGGTTCTCTACCGTTAGACGAAGAGTTTTGAGTCCACACACATACTACAGCATGGACGAAGTTTTGTATGCAAGCTTGCAAACTTGTACAACAATAAAAGCGTGAGACAAGAACGATCTCGTTTGGTACATCTTGCCCCCTTATTTATGAATCTGAGTGACTTGAGTCCATTAAATTGTCTATCTTGAGCAAACGTAACATGATTGCTAGCATGTACAGTGGCTACTAAAGTTGATAAATTGTGCTCCCTTAAATGTCACTAGTTATATTTACTTGGTTCAGATAATTGCCGATCCATTCCATCGTTTAATCTTTGCTAAATGCAATCTTTGGTACCTATTTTCAATGACGAACATCGGAACATGTCGATAGCAATGAGCCATGACGTCTACCTTAAGCGCTGCGGAATTTAATCACCGTGCGTACATAATCACTAGATTGCATCATAATAGTTAGGTAGTTTGTTACCCTACTGGATCTTTAGAAGCATCACTTTTCTTGCGGATTTTGGGCAACAATGTAAACTAAGGTATTGTGATATCAGAAATATTGATATTGCGTCATATTATGATACAAGGAAGCTCTTTTCCGCACTTTCCTTTTTGGTGACCTCCCTTCCAATGTGTTCATTTGTGTTTATCATGATCTGACTATTAAACATCGTCAATTATCCAAAAGCCTGCTGAAACAGCCTGTAAACTCAAAGGTTCTCTAAACAATAATGCATCTGTAAATTTCGGCCCTTTGCCTCGTTGTTTGCTTTCATGTCGTCATACCCTTCCTGGGTTGTATTGTTGTATCGTCTCGCTTGTCTTGTCTTATCTTCAGGTAGTTTGTCGTCGTCTATATCTTTATGATGTGCCGTGCTTCCCTCCATGACGTCCACATCGGTGTGGGTTCTTGGGGGATTTCATGTAGCAGTATGGTTTTGCGTCCTCTCCAGCGGGCCTACCGAAAACCTCCTTGATAGAGCAATACTCGTAGCCGTCGCCCATCCAGTCCTTGAGGTGACGGTGCAGCTCACAACGCGAGATACCACATTTTCTGCAGTAAACCTGTCCCTTGACACGCATCTGCTCCATAGGGCCCTCCTTCTCGGGGTTTCGCTCATGCTTATGGACAAGAGGACCGGCTCCTCGCCAAGCCCACTCCATGTCGTTGGGCCCCGAGTAGCGGCTGGAAAGAGGGACTGTACCGTGAAGTCGTCGGTGAATGTCGTAAAAGTTGGAGTTTGTGAGACCAAAGCAAACGCTGTCAATGGGGTCGAGGTGGTCGAAGATGGTGTAATGAAGCTCCGAAGGAAGGTCCAGCAGTGTGTGATCCTTTGGAGGCTGTGGTTGTGTCTGGGGAATTGGCTCATAATCCATTACAGAGTATGAGCGGCGAGGAGGAGGCAACTTAGGTCGACGAGCGAGCTGAGCTGTCTTGTCCTCAGCTGGCACTTCAGGTGTTGGAGGCTGGTGAGGAGGGGGTGAAGGAGGAGAGTCATTCTCGGGGATAGGTGCTTGTCGCTCGATGTGAGAGGCACCAGAGTGCGATGCAGTAACATGGTCGCCTTGGTAATCGGTCATTGACCAACCTCGTCTGGGTGCTCTCATTAACCCTCTCTTCTTGTTGAGTTCCTGCATCCGCTTGGCATGCTCCTCCCGGGCCATTGACGTTGATGAGTCAGTCCTGCCAAAGCCAGGCCGTTTCACAAGAGGGCCATCAGTGGCCTCGTGAGTTGGTGTTCCGGCGGGGGAGAATGCGGGATCGGCTAGTACTTGAACCATGGTTGGTTGGCAAAGATGGTACTGGATGCGTCCGTTGGGTAAATGCAGTTGAAGTCGAACACCCTGGGGGAGGATGCTGTTGCTGACAGTCTTATGAAGGTATTCACAGTTACTGTGATGTAATGTGGATTTAGAACGCGGTGAGCGTGAGCTGGGAGGGGAATTGATCCACTCTGAGAATTCGTTTCTATGTTGCGTTGACGATGTTATACCGGCGTCGGCTGTGTGAATATGAGGATTGGTAAAGTGAGAACCTCACTAGCACGTTCATGAGCAGTTGAAGGGGGTATAAGTTGGAGTCTTGTATTTAAAGAACCGGGCAAAGGGTTTGAAGAGTGGCGACGCAAGTCGGTTATAAGAAAAAAACAACTGACGATGGATAGACAACAAGGCCGGGCAGTTTCTCCAAGAGCCGGTCGGAGTCCGAAGGTCGGTGGATGCCGTTTGGTTTGGTTTGGTCACTCTGGTGGGTGGTGTGATGGGTCCCGGGACCAAATGAGCCAATTCGAGATGCGTCTTTGTCCTGCCAGGGGTTGTCTAGGCTCTAGGCCCCCCTACTCCCCAGGGACTAAGAACTCCGAAAAAAGCCATGATAAGCTAAAGTTGGCATGGTTAGTCTGTCTTAGGCACAGGCACAGCCAAAGGCACTTCTTACTGGCCATACCTATGACCTGGTGATACCGAAGCCCATCAATGCCAGTGGCCGCGATACCGGGACCCTGATTCAAGTTTTGGTGGCGAGGCGGTAAAATTCATTTCATCCATGTTCAGTTCAGTTCAGTTCAGGTCAGAGACTGGTGATCATATGGTCTATCAAACGCAACACCAACTCCACTCGAATTACATGCAGCCGGCAGCTCAAGATTCGAGCTTTGTGTGTCCCGGCCCGGTATATTCAGTGCATACTCCGTGCTCTGTAGTTTATCATCGTATGACGGGAAGAAGCGAGAAGCCTTCCCCAGACGATTCTGATGTCGTGTCGTGCAGTGTGTCATGTGGGGGGAAATCATGCCCAGATTGAGCCTGACAGGCGCCTTTTCCATATGTTCCAACCTTCGCGAAAACACGAAAAGTCTGTTTTGGAGGGGTAGCCCAGAAGACGATGACAGAAAGGAGGGCTGACAACTAACCTTGCAGCAACTGTGCAACACAACACAGCACAACTGCCCTCTGTTCTGTGGTTACTGGTGATCATCATCAACGTCGTCGTCAAAATCGTTCATGGAAGCGCTACTAATCCCGGCATCAACGTCATTATGGAGACTGACCCCGTTTCCATCCCCCTCAATTCAAAGGCACGGAGACGGAGAGCCCCGCTGAAAGCGGTCCGGGTCCGATCTTAAGTCAAGTCAGGGTCGTGCAAAGTCTCGACCATCGTCCTTGATACTGTCGTTTGTTCCACTTCCACAAGGAAGAGTAATCGAGCTGAGAGTCTAGAACGAATTCTGAGCCGAGTTGGAACAAAACATGTATGTCAGCATGCGATAGAAAATCAAAATCTATTTATGAAAGAGGCTGTATCTTTGACCTGGGACTGCCACTAGTCAGTTCGTCGGGTTCTCCGTCTTCCTTTGACAAGATAAGGCATTAACATGATGGTAGTGCTTATTTCTCTTGCCGACTAACAACAGTCTCTTTGCTACAGTACCATCCATTGCCGTCTGGTGCAACAAGTTGCAAGGGGCCTCTCTTCCCACTCCCTTGTGGTTTGTGCCTCTTTCATGCTGTATGTTGGTTCCAGTAAATGCATGGAAAAGATGCTCAAGGATGCTCAAGGAGCCCCCACGTAGGCATGCAGCAGGGTATCGTACGGATACATAGATATCGATTCATCGATAGGTATTCACTGGGTCACAAGTAGAGTTTATTTGTGATGATGAGATCGTCCTCGTTCTTGTCAAGTGAACGGTATCTGCAGTTGTTCTCACGTAAGTGTGTAACATAGCAAGCCATTTGAAGAGTTCGAACTCTGAGCTCTCCTTACTCACACGTTTATGTAGTGAGTGTGTAACTATCATCATGGTTTGTGTGCATCCAGCATGCATGTATGGATCGTTGGTGCTCAGAGTTGGGTTGCATTAATGCAAGGTATCAATCGGATGGCGTTAGCGAACCAGGGCCAAGAGCCGCCGTTACTTCTCTTCCGACCGGGTTCTCTTATGATCTGAGGGTTTGCATGCGAGCATCATGTTATCACTCAAGAATCATTTTATCTGATGCAAGAACAATGGCATCACGTGTGTAAGATCTCCTGATGCTTTGTGACCAGGCAGACGCCTATCTCGATCAGAGCGTTTGGCGCTTTTTAACGTTTCATTATCTGCTAACTATATAGAATCTGAAACGGGAGCTCTCGAGAAATCCGACATCTAGGTGCTGCCTCAAAGGGAGATTCTCGAGTTTGTGCAACTTGGTAGATGATATTTCCTAGGATCTTGTCACAATGGGCAATTCTGCCCATCAATGAAATCGCATCCAGCTTGCATTGAGAGGCTTTAACAAAGTCCACTTTGGGAACACTATTACTCTGGCCCAATCTTGTTCCTTACCATGTCAGACGGGACTGCAAGCCACATCAACAGCACAACGTGGGTAGGAGTAAAGTAATGGGTGTGTTTACAGTGATGACACTCTGACTTGAATGCCAATTCAAGAGAAGAAACTGACCTGAAGATTGCGTCATATTGACAAATTCTATTTAAGTCTTAATCCTAACATCGGTTGTTGTCCAGTGGCGTGCAGATAGTCTCTTGAACATTCTTAATTGACCTGTCTTCAGATGTATATTCCAAAGATTGTCGATGGACAAACTGTTCATCACTGAATCATCGCCTCAACATTTTCCCGTGCAAGCTATGATGCCTTTTATATTTTCGAAGCTCTGGTACTCCTTACTGGCCTCCTTGGTCTGGTTTTTAATGAATAGGTTCCAATTGGCACATACGATGACTATGACCTGGAAGTATGTCAGTCAACAAGAACTAAGAGGCCTGAGTTATTGTGCTCTGACCGTCCATTATATCTAAGCCATCAATCATTTAGCTGGCATACGATAGGATCGAAGGAACACGTCAAAGAGAAAGCCAGTAATGATAGGAAGTCAAATCACTACCCAATCACAAAAAGGGCCAGAAGAGTTCACGATGTTGAAATGAAGCCGCAAGCAAGTTAGCAAGCTCTACTATTCGTATAAACCCCATAATGCGAGCTACGACACCAGCCGACGGAGAAAGTAAATAAAAGATAACTTGATAAACCACGACATCAAGCGGTGACCATGCAACCGACAATCATCTCATTCGCTAGCACTGCCAGGGTTGTTTGATCAAGCTGGACTTCACCATTTAGTTGATTCCCTTCTCTGTAAAGCTATGACAGGGAGTCTGAAGCAGGAGGACAAAGCTACTGCCAACAGTATTGAGAAAGTTCGTGGATTGGTAAACACATTCAGCAAAAGTCCAGGCAGCCGTAGTACGAGATGCATGCACAATCTGTCCTATTGGTTATGCGACTTCAGCCTCAGGTCGAAAAGGCATACATCTCCATGAATAGAAGAATTCCGGCTGATTCCAGTCCTCTGGTATTGTAGAATATTACCAACTCCAGCGCATTTTGTACATCCAAGGTCTGCAAGAACACCAAAGTCGTCGGCAGACAGCCTAACCGGAAGCTCGATCGTACCCTTCGTATTCCTAATGTCACGCTTCCCAAGTCCCTCAACGCCATAGCTGAATTAGGGTGCCATCCACGTCCACGGAAACCAGGCTTGGTTCAGAACAAGGTGAAAGCGCCTGGCTGTCCATCGCTCCGTTGGCAACTCAAATGGCGACCCAAATGAGCATGACGACAACGTCCAGGCCCTTGCCCTCACCGCCATCGTATTTGAAGGTCCACATGCCGTCCTTCTTCTCGTCCCAGTAGGCACCGGTAGCGCTATGCATTCCGCGTCGGCCGACGTGAGGCTTGCCGTCGGTGGCAGTCGCTTCGGAGCTGGTAGAAATGTGAGGCTCCTCAGCCTTGGTCTCGGTGCCGCCACGGGGCTTGTTCAGGGCGGATGTAGGGACGAGGTGCTGCACGATGGTGCTGTTGCAGGCAAACTTGAATGAGGGAGCAGAAGCACCCTCAGGGGTCGACTCGGAGATGACAGCCTTTAGCACGGAGCTCTGTTTTCACGGTCAATACTAGACTGGCAAGGCTGTCGCAAAGACATGTCTTCCACTTACAATGATTGTCGAGTTCCATTGTTCTGTCTTGGCATGATCGTAGAATTCAGCGCCGCCGATAGCGCTGTTGCAGGCCTGTTTTTTGTTGATATCAGTACGCGCGTTGAAAGAAGCGGTTGCTGTCGATGTTGGCGGTAAGCAACCAAGGACGGGCGACATACATCGGTAGCGATCTGCTTAAGGCGGTTGGCGGGAATCGGCTGGATAAATATTAACTCTTGCACAGATAGAGGATACTTTCAACGCCGGTGCACGTACAGGAGTGGCCATTTTAGAGGTAGGTTTAGGGATGTGGTTGGAGTTTTGAGCTGGGTTGATGGATGATGAATGGCGTGGTGGATTGGACAGGTACAAGTTGAAAACGGTCGGTAAACAAAACAAGCGTCACCTCGTTATCAGAGGAACCGAGCTTTGGGCTCATGCACAAACCACGTTAAGTATCTTCAACAACAGCTCTAGTTTCTTTTCTAACATGCATTGGATCTAACGGGTAGAACAAAGTACGCAATTTCAATGCTTAATGTAAGGTCTACTTTATTACTATGAATAATTGCTATCATCTTGTTCTTATTTTGATTCACTTGTGTCTGACATTTTGGGCGTTATCTGGGGATCGAGATAAGCACGTGATCATCCAGAATGATTGGCTGAAAGATCAGTGAAAGAATCAAAAGACTGGCTGCAACTGGCTCATTGAAATATTGACTTCAATAACACAGGGACTTGTTTAGAGTCTCTTAACTATTATGCAATAATCTTATCGTTATCTGAAGTTTCGTTGCTGCCTTAGCAAAGCACATATATACAGAATCTACAACAACGCTGCAGGCAAGGACAGTGTAATTTTTTCTTCATGACAGGTCAAAGTCATGATAGCTCATGATACCCTAGCTTGACCGTTGGATACTTATTAGGGATGGAGGTGCGCACTGATCCACGTATGTCTCTACCGTCTCCGTATCTTCATGCACTATCGAAGGAAGAAGAAAAAAATATGGGCTCAAAGTAATACTTGCACATTCCAGCTAGGTACACGGACGAGTTTCGAAAGATGAAAGAAAATCCAAGTGATAGAAAACCACGCAACTTTGACCAGCGTATAAGTATCCATACATACCTAGATGAGAGGGAATAATAAAGACAAATCCGGCACCTGCTTTTGATATTTTCAGTGATTGACAGGGCTGCTGGTTGCAGCTATTACGTCCAACCAATGAACCACGTGCTCACCCAAGCAGGATTCAACCTTGGTTTCGGTCTTGCTACTCTGTACTAACTAACAGGAACACACCGAGAAGTGGGGCCAACGTCTCGTCCCCGTTTCGGCAATCCAGTCCATGTCGTACATAAACAGACGACTCCAACCAACCTCTTCTTTGTCACCAACATTTTTTTCTGCCAAGTGAAGTTCATTCGCCAATCGATTGCACCAGGATCATTCAGCTCAATTGATCATCATCTTATATTATTCTAAGAGAAGAATATCATTATACTAGACAGGACTTCATCTCATTCTCCAATAGCACCCACCCGCCGCCTTAGCTACCTGAGCTACCAGAGCTATCAACAATAACCCTCGCCAACTTTGTGCAACTCCACCATGTCTTCTCAGCCTCTTCTTCAGACCACCCCTGGTACGTCGACATGAAATTCCCAATCATTCTTGCAATTGATTCTTGATCATCTTGTGTATGCTAATATATCTTCTAGGCAAGCGCATTGCCTTGCCAACTCGCGTCGAGCCCAAGGTCTTCTTCGCCAACGAACGAACTTTCCTGTCATGGCTCAACTTCACCGTCATCCTTGGCGCCCTTGCCATCGGCATGCTCAACTTTGGTGACAGAGTCGCTTTCATCTCGGCGTTCCTCTTCACCGGCGTCGCCATGTTGGCCATGATCTACGCATTGGTAACATACCATTGGCGAGCCAAGTCTATAAGAATGAAGGGCCAGGCCGGCTTCGATGACCGTTTCGGCCCTACCGTTCTGGCCATCATCCTTCTCTTGGCCGTCATTGTCAACTTCGTCCTCCGAATCACCGACCAGTCCAAGAACCACGGCAACTAAAGAGACAATAACAATAGCTGGAGCAGCGGCAATTGAATAACACAAGGCAATGGTGGTGTCCTTGGGGGCGTTGGCCACGAGACGGGATGAATGGAATACCGGGGTGCATTGGGCTATTGGCGTTCAAGCCGGGATATAACAATTTTTCTTTACACAATACTGCAGGTTCGAATAAGCACAAGTCAAAACAGAATGTTCTATTCCTTGCGCCGGGTATCTTCCATGATGTGCTATGTGATTTTCCCATAACCATAAACTATCCTTGGTCCTTCACGCCTTGGTCCATTACACGCGAAAACAAACAGAATGATTAACTGGTCTCAAGTGCGGACATTAACCATTAAGCCTGCTTTGCCGTCCCAGATTGAACGGCAACTCCCTTCTTTGACTTCAGTTCCTGCATGGGTGCGATTGAAAGAAAAACTCTCAACGACTTGACAGATCTTGGAGAGGGTCGAGGTAGCACGGCATCTTCGAATCGGCTATGCATAATTTCGAAGTCGTCGCAGTCGGAATCATCGTCCTCCTCCATGTCCTTTTCTAGTATCGTCTCCTCGACAATACCCTTGCTTTTTGGTTTCTCCGGTTGATCAAAGAGTTGGTTGTACTGATAATATGATTTTCCCTCCTCGCTCAGAACCCGTTTGCATTTTTCCACCACCGTGATAAGCTTGCAGACATCAGTGGTTCGCGCATACAGCAACGCTACTCGAGGGCGGTCGCTTTGGGCTAATAAATGAGTTGCCACATGTGTGATGCGCTTCTTGATTTGTGTCGACGAAATAACTGAAGCAGGTAGGATATCGTATTTGGAGTTGAGCTCGGCGATTATAGTTTCATGGGGAGCTATGAGAGCTGGTTTTGGGGTATGAGCATCGTCGCTTCGGGGCCGTTTCTGAGACTGAGGAGCTTCTGAGGGATTCAGGTCTGTCTTCCTCTTGCCAATGCCTTGGTTGAGATTTGTACCAGGCATGTTTGCGTGCGACATTGTTGAAGGAATGAGGTTAACAGAGTGGGCGGAAAAGTTGCAGTCTGGGGGCTGAACTTTGCGGGGCGCATGCAGGTACTTGGTGTAAGCACAGAAAGACGCTATTCGTTAGGCTGCATATGGCTTCGACATTAAAGTACAAGCAAAGACAACACACAAGGTTCTCAATGTGTTTAAACAGACGTTCAACGACATTAAGTCATTTAGTTTACACACAATACAAAGAAGATGCTCGAGATAGGTTGGGCCCAGCTATGTTCCTTGGTTGGTTATGTGCTTTCAAACCTACAAAGGCGGAGAGTACCTCATATCGCCGTGCTCAGTAGATTATATGTCGATTGAGTCTACCTTCTGAATGCGCATGTTGATATGGTATCGGTCAAGTAAACTCAAACCATTAGGATATGCATAGATGCCCAGTCTGACAAGTGAAGACATCTCCCAATCTTTTAAAAGACGACATGAGAGCACAATAAGTTGACTTGATTAGCTTCAAGGGATCTTTTTGAAGGGCAATGGAGCAGTATATCTCGAATATATTTATTTGAGCCGCAAATTCAAGCACATGGCAGTCGATGTTCGATATATCACGTGGGTGACTCTAAAATTGGGACATGGTGAGTGTGGCTGGAAGTTCGTTTGCGCCACAGCTCTCAAAAGTCGAGGAATTAATCTCCTGTTGGTTGAAAGTTCACCTTTGGCTCTCAGCAAGCTAAATCAAGAGGACGCCATTAGCATTTTCTCTCAAACTTATTCGTGTACTGTATTTGAGAAACTTCTTCTCACGACCCCGCCGAGATCCTTTGCGCGAGCATACATAATATCTGACGATGTCATGGATGACGATTTCGACGACTCAGTGGGGCGCGAAGTGGCTCCGAAGGAACTTGGGAGAATCACCTCAAAACACCTCAGAATTTCTCTCAACAGACTTGCATAGCTGGTGTGCTCTGGACTAAAAGTCTCCGGTACGCTCCCCGGATGTTAGTCGATAGTGCATCGAACAATGGACTAGCCTCGATCAGGCTAGGTTTCTATTAATGCTCACAGCTGAGATAAAGGAGCTTGGACCAGGACTACACAGTAGATTAGATTATCAGTCAGGGAGAGGCTTCTGCAAGACGAGCACTCTAGCATGCTACGGTAGCACTGTCGCAGGTTAAGGTACGGACAGAGTATCGCCCAGGCATTAACAATTACAGTATGTACAGCTTGGCTTTCAAGCCAGGTGGGGAATAAGCGAGCTGGTTGGAAGTGGCTGCAGCAACTTGAAGAGACAGCCCCACGTCCTACACACCATTCTGTCTCGTTCTAACCAAACATGTCTCAGAAGTGGTTGCACTGTCAGACGTCCAAGACTCGTCCCGAAGCCAAGTGTAAGAATGGTTGCCAGGTGGAAAAGGGAAAAGACAGCATGTGATGGCAAGGCGAAAAGTGTGAGAAGGGCTAACTCCAGATATTTACTTTGACCTCTTCTGGAGTAGAATGTTGTTCGTGTAAAATGGGTTGGTATATGTACGGAATACTACGTATGTACAATCAATTAGCTTAGCCGCCAAACAGAAACGATGGAATGAGTTCAAAGTGGCATGGACCTAGTCAGCTAGTCCCGCACTTCGTCTCTTTGGTTGGTGTTTTGGTGTCAATGTTAAAAGTCTAATATACTGTTCCTCGACTCGCTGGGGTTGAAAACCGCATATCATTCATCTGAAGAAGCATATTCAAGAAGCAACTGACTCTTACTTTGGATTAATTAGTAGGGAGATCGCGATGAGACATCGACACGAAGTATTCAGCATGAACAACTATCTTCAATGAGCCTCAAAACGTTGAAGCCTTGTCGCTGCACGGCTGTGTGCACCATCCCGGACTAATTCGCCGATATCTGGATCCATCTCACTTGTTAACGGATCTGTTCCTGTCCACTCCTCGACCTGACTTGGCACCCGTTTGTTATCGCTAGTAACCAAGCAGGGGTCGTGTAAGCGGATAGCCTAAGAAACTCGTTTGAAGCAGTAAACAAACATTTGGCTTGACTATTTTGAGATGAACCGTTTTATCAACTGATTAGAAATATGTAAGATAAAGTATTCGCAGTTTTTGCGCATCTACAAGCTCTGCAGGGCGCAGAAAAGATAATTCAGTACTTATATCAGTAAGAAAAGCATGTTGCCCGTAATTTGAGTGGTGTCGGGTCAGTCAAGTTAACATTTATTAGTGGATGCTTCCGAGCACGCCCACAATCCCGTCCCCTTGCTGCTCGATGGCCCACCCCCCCCCCAAAACCAATTTCGCCCC
>JABCJZ010000254.1:0-25353 GCA_013184445.1 Fusarium sp. NRRL 53497 | reverse complement strand
CGCTCGCTTATCATGTACGTTAACGTGTTTAATAAGTAGTCTGACCGGACAAGTAGTTTGACCAAAAATAATAACTCTTAACTTTCAAATTATAATAATAATACCACAAACTATCTAACCAATTAAAACTACTCACTATACTCTTGTCTAGACGTCGCAATTACCTCCTGACAGGCCCTTGCATTACCGGTATGCCCGGCCTTGCCGCATATACCACAATGCCGAGTACCCGGTCGCGCCGACCTTCCTTGACCACCACCATACATGGGCAACCTATATAACATGCTAAGAAATCTGTGAACATGTTAAACAGAACAAGATAAATAAAAAAACAGATTAACGTACATGATAAGCATATGCACCAAACAAGTATGTGCACCAAAAATCCCTCAGCCATCACAAACGCCAATTTGATCGATTAATGCTCAACCAATGACCATGCCTCAACTTTATTCGGAATGTCAAATTCTTCTTGCACTTCAAGCGCTTCGAAACAACCCAAAGTTAGGTCTCCGAGGCGCTGCTAGGTTATACCAAGTCAACTATTGGGCGTTACGTCGCCGACAAAATGGGATTCAATCGCGACATGACTGGATCCCGAAATCACGCAAACTATCTGATCTGGAGGAACAGATCATAGTCAAGTTCATTCTCGACCTAGATTCGCGAGGATTTCCCCCACGATTACGTGGTGTGGAAGAGATGGCCAACCGATTACTCGCCGACCGTGACGCGTCACCCGTCGGCAAGCGTTGGGCTATGAACTTCGTCAAGCGACACAAAGAGCTCAAAACGCGTTTTTTTCGTAAGTACGACTACCAGAGAGCCAAGTGCGAAGATCCAACCATTATTCGCAATTGGTTCGGGCTCGTACAGAACACAATCGCCAAGTACGGCATCCGATCAGATGACACCTGGAACTTTGATGAGACTGGTTTTATGATGGGCGTCATTGCAAGTGGAATGGTTGTCACAGGTGCAGAAAGGCGCGGAAAGCCGAAATCAGTGCAGCCTGGGAACCGGGAATGGATTACCGTCATTCAAGCAATTAATGCCGAAGGCCAGGCGATCCCACCGTTCATCATAGGTGCGGGACAGTATCACCTCGCCAACTGGTACCGAGAAAGTAGCCTTCCGGGCGATTGGGCTATTGCAATGACCCAAAATGGCTGGACCGATAATGAGATGGGTCTCGAGTGGCTAAAGCACTTTGACAGGTCTACAGCCAAGCGATCCAATAGTCGCTATCGTCTACTGATCCTTGATGGTCACGAAAGTCACCACTCCGTCGACTTTGAGAGATATTGCAAGGAGAACAAGATTACTACGCTCTGTATGCCGCCTCATTCGTCTCATCTGCTTCAGCCTCTTGATGTCGGGTGCTTTTCCGTGCTCAAGCAGGCATATGGCCGAGAAATCGAGCATCTGATCCGATGCTCTATAAACCATGTTTCCAAAACCGAGTTCTTTCCGGCTTTTTATGCCGCATTTCAGGCCACTATGACAGAAGAAAATATCAAAGCAGCTTTTAGAGGTGCTGGGCTTGTTCCACTTGACCCGGAACACGTGGTCTCGAAACTTGATGTGCAGCTACGGACTCCAACGCCGGTTGAGGAGGAGACTGGCCCCTCTACCCCATGGGTCTCAAAGACGCCAAAGACTGTGCTTGAGGCAGGGTCGCAATCGGAGTATCTCGCAAAACGAATCAGAAGGCATCACAGCAGCTCCCCGGAATCAGTTCTGGAAGCATTAAAGCCTCTTTCCAAGGGGACAAAGGCGGTTATGCATGAGGTTAGTTTATTGAGGGTCAAGGTCCAAGATCTTGAACGGGCGAATGAGATACTAAGCCGGCGGCGGAGGGCAAAAAGAACCCGACTACAGAGAGGAGGAGCAATTACAGTAGAGGAAGGAAGGCAGGTGATTGGTCAGTTGGATGCTGATACGCAGGTAGTGGCTGAATCGTCGAAAAGTTGTGGTCAGGGAGGGGCGGCGCGAGGGAAGGAAAGGCATTGTGGAGCATGCCGCAAGACAGGACATAATGCAAGAACATGTCAGATAGTTATTTCAATATCTGGTGAAGAGTCTGGCGATTAATTCCAATTCATCGGATGATTTGTGGTATTTTTGTGATGATTTCCATTTTGAAGGTTAAGATTTGTTGGTGCACATACTTGTTTGGTGCACATGCTTATCATGTACGTTACAGGATAACAGGATAAGGAACACGACAGTAAGCCAATGAGGAGATGAAATTAGACAATTAATTTATCGGCTCTATTCTATATCAATCCATATCCTCTCTGTCTTCTAAATCGTCATCAGAATTAGTATGATCATCTTTTGATGCGGAAAATATCATCGGTAACCCAAATCCACCGCGGGATGTAGGTATGACATGACCTTCGCGCAGCCAGCTGCCTATACACTCTACCCTCTCAATATTTGCACATTTCATCCGCAGCCTATCCCATGAGCATGTCCTGTGGGCCCCAGAGAAGGCTCTCTCTGGCTCTGATGACTCTGGTGAAATGAAGAGTATCGCGATGGCCATGTGGCTAAGTCGTGGATATGTTCTCCGCTGCTCAGATGTGCACCACCATTGAAGCGGCGTGGAATCGATCTCTATCGGCTCAGCGGTAATGAAGGTCACGAAATCATCCTCAGAACGCAACACGGCGGTCTTTACCTTCATATTCCTCGCCAACTGAGCTAGTTTATTACTCTCGTGTTCCACAATGTCCGCCACAGCGCTCGGAGCGGCTGGAGGCTTAGTAGGGAGCTCAATATTGTATTCTTCCTCCCAAATCTCTTGTGCTCCGCCAATTGCGTTGTCGTACCACCCATCCGGCCAGTTCTGCTTTATGTAGGCGTCTCGTTTTCGAAGGGTCGAAAAGGAGAGCGGCGGAATAAACGGGAACGTCCTCGGTCATGGTATACTTTTTATCCATAACGAACCAGCCCATATCGATGGCATGTAGCATGCGTTCATCGCGTGTGCCGGGAGCGCTGTAGTGCCGCTATAATCGTATCAGCATCTATCTTAGCTGTTGAGACCAGCGATGAGATGTCCGCACGGGTCCCGGCCGCAGAACGTATGCGAGAGATATCTCAGATGTGGGATCAACGCTGAGATGTTCTCGCTACCTCGCAATAAATGACTCACTTTCTCGTTTTCATAATGAGAAAGAAGGCAGTCCATTAGAAATAATGACCGTGAAAGAGATGCTTTATTGCCCTCAGCGCACAATGTGGCCCCATCAAAGGGTTGGAGAAATAGGTACGCTTTCTGAAGCAAATCCCAATCAGCCGCCGTCAATCGATTCTCTCCGAGGATCTGCTCGTTTTCATGCATGAATTGAACGATTTGCGCCTTCTTTTTGAAAAGCTTATCGAGGACATGATACCATGAAGACCACCGCGTCTCATTATCGATCCCTAGTCGCAAGCCGACGTCATCGTCCCAAAGCTGGCTATTAAGCGATGAGCAGCATGCCCAAACAGCCAGACCGTGCAGCTTACGTAGCGCAGGTATGCCCTCAATGCCTAGGTAGTCCTCATCAACGTCCGATCTCGAGAGACGTCTACGTCCTCTACGTCTTCTAGTGGTGAGGGCCTGAGAGAAGCTAATTAATAGGTCTTCACTAGTAGCTTCAGATGCGGCTTCAAGTGCAGCGATGAGGGCTTCATTCGATGACCCGAGAAGGAAGGCTTGAAGGGAGAGATTGATGATGTGGCCGATGCAGCGGATGCGGTGTTTTTTTTTGGGGGTCATAGTCGATCTACCACTCATCATTAGATTAGTCCATCAAAAACGGCCGCCAACTTACATTAAGATTCTCTTTCAATCGACGTGTTATGGACTCCAAGCACACACTAAGGCCTTCAGACTCACCTTATTCATATTCTCATACGTATTTTTAGCTGGTTGTTGGTATATTGTCTAGCAAGTTGTTGACCTTGTCGTCGGCCCTGAGCATTGCAGCCAATCGTGAATTTCGCGGTCAAGATCCATACATTTTCAGAAGCGGATAGCTGATAATTCACATAGAGCCTAGCGCACCATTCGAACAAGCTAAGCTGAAAGAGTGGGAGACTTGTCAATAGTCCTTCAACATCTGTGTGTTATAGTTGTCTGACAGCGTGGCTCAGGCCTAGACAGTTAAGCAATAAGTCCAAGACGCTTTCAACCAGTGGGTTCAATCACGTATGCGCGAGATGGTCTGGGCGGGGCCATGTTCATCATGATGTAAGTCATCACCTCTGTTACCACGAATTAACATCAGTCGAGACTAAAACGCGGTAAAACAGATAAGCTTCCTAATGGAAAAGTCATAGTTCCTTGGCCAGGGACAATATTTCACTACTACGCCGCCACAGAGATAGTAAAATGGGAGGACTATGATATAAGGTTTGAGAATGATAAGCAAAAGTTTGCAAGTTACGGAAAGGGAATTACACGAGAAGGATATACTCCTGATAATATACCTTGGCTGAATCACACTGATCGATATTTACGGCCTCAAACTAAGAGCTTCACATTTGGCTAGAATACTCTTGTTTTAATCTAGAAGAATATATTACAATTTAATTTATTCAGCTCAAGTGTTAGATACAGAAATAGGGCCCGATCCTTTTTTCTTTTTTTGACTTCCAACAGTGACCTGGAAACGGCCATTTCCATCGAACATCGAAATACGGAGTACCCTATAAATACAAATCTGCTGTAAATTAAACTGCTGCTGCTGGAAACTTGATAATATGCCGATCGAGATGCTTTAGTGGCTTGCCAGTGTAATTATTTTCTGATATCCATTTAGTTTGGAAACATCATGGAACAAAATTGAATACCTTGTAATGAAGCTTCATTTAATCGGCCTTATTCGTCTTGTTCATGTTATGAGCTATTAATTTATGTCTTATCTTGACACCAATCTGTACGTACTTCTGCCAACTGATTATTGATTCAGGAGGCCTACTAAGCGGGGTAATCGTCCATGTACTGATGCCCAACATCATAGGGCTCATAAAAGAAATAGCCCATCACATTACCGACTTTTCATCTTTCACTTCCTTCGCCTCTACATTTCAAGCATTTCAGCAATGAAAAAAGTCGAACGAAATAGTAGGCGGCGCTGTAAAATATGCTCCGTCTCTTTCGAGACCCATTCTAAACTGGCGAACCAACATCCATGGCATACGGCCGGCAACATTGTCAATGGCTGTATCTCAAGGACAAGCTCTTCGCGGTTGGGAAGCAACACGACAAGAGCTTTTCAAGCATATCAACACAGACACGGTACTAGTCGGACAATCTCTCAATCAAGACTTAAAAAGCCTGCGAATATCACATGGAAAGATCTTCGATACTGCTATTCTTACAGCAGAAATGGTGTTTGGGACAGACGCTGGTTTTGGCCGTCGATGGAGTCTCCAGTCGCTATGTGCGGATCTGCTAAAACTGCGAATCCGACAGAACTCCAACACGCATGAGGCATAGGAAGATTCGATGGCGGCACGAGAGGTTGCGTTATGGTGCCTATGTTACCCTCACGAGTTGGAGCAGTGGGGAAAAAGGGCCCGCGAGAAGTACATTGCTGAGAAGTTGAAAGCGGTGAAGGGCAGGCGAAAGAAGAGAGGAAATGTACAACGCTCATCGCGTATTCGCGACGATGATGAAGATGACTGGGGGTATCATTATGATTACGGTTATGATGGTGATGATATCCTTCGTTGGGAGGACGTCGTAGACTGGGAAATATGGCCGAAGTCACCACCCTCTGATTAATAATGCAAGGTAATCATATTTGTTATCGCTATATGCTTTTTGGTACCTAAATTTGGATCAAAAATGGACAATGTCAACAAGAATAAGTCTGTTGACACCACTCACCGCGAGAATCTGCTACAGATTGAAGGTCGATACATGCCACTCGTAATTCGGATCGCCAGTTGTCCCTACCAGTATCTACAGAGAGAATCGCAAACTAAAAGGTTTCAGGCCCTGTAGGCCTCGATCTTTAGATTCAAGGGGCAAACTGGGCTTAGGGTAAGTTTTGCTTCCTTGGTTATTGTGAGACTACCGCCTGACTCCAGGAGAGCCGACAGACCGAGCTCAAACGGCAGAGCCTGCCGATGATGTGATTAGAATAAAGCGACTGGGAGGCTCTCTAATTGGCGTTGCCAATGATCCACAATGAGTGTTGTCCACGATGAGGCCTTCTACTGCAAGTTGTTATTGGCTCAAATGCAGAAGGACTAACCGACGCTCGAAGTGGCATGCCAGCCTCACCGGAGGAACAGAAATACATTATTTTGGCAGAAGACAATAAATAAAAAGAGATAAAAAAGCCATACGCGGTAAGAGATATCTGAAGTTCCGTGATAAAGTAACCTTTTTGTGCTTACGAAGCATAATTAAGTCTGATCTATACAGATGCAATGTTTTGTGTAAGTTCGATATACTTTCTAGATTGCCTTCATCCCTTCTGCTGGAGAAAAGAACAGACTTCCTATGATAACACATTGGAAGATAACAGTTGGCTGCATGACCCTTCCAACATGAGTGAAACGGGAAACGGCTGCATATTTGCACCTTGAGTCTCGCTTGTGCTTGTGTTTGCGGGGTTTAAGATGGCCGGCCTCCCGCGTGCAGTGAGGCCTCCTTCGCGCATTCAACCGTAACCACACAACAAGCCATCTTAACTGTGAGACATGCATTGACGTGGCCAAGTATTATTGGTCACATGTTACGAAGAGACAAGGTGTAACAGATGCATGACGCCAAATACGTTGTCCCAGCTGTATGTTTGCTACGTCTTAATAAACAAAATGTCTCATTCGCACAGTCATGCTAGCTAGAGGACGGAACTTCCTAGTAGAACGAATAAAGTGGCTATACAAAAAGTACGCGATACTGCAGGAGTAACTGTGTAAGAAAGCCTTACCAGCCACTGGGGGCCAGAGCCATGTGCCGTCCTTTGCCGTTGTAGGTAGCAGATTGAGATGACTTTACCCTTGCCTTCGATGCGGCGATCATCTTCTCACGCCACCTCTGTTCCATTCTACCATTATAGTGAGCCCATGAACGTGGAAAAATCTGAACGTCCTGGGCACAATAGAGCTTGATAGCATCGGGCAATGGACGTTCGTTGAAAACCTCATACATCCCACCTTTCTCAGGCGCAAAAAGCCGAAGTCCAGCCTCTTTGACCCGAACCCAGTCCGACCGTTCCTGTACTGACAGAGGAGCATCGCGCTCGATGCATTTTGACAGCCCGTTGACGCATCTCCTTGAAAAGGACCGCGTTGCTAGTTCCATGAGCTGCAGATCATGAATTCCAGCCAATTTGATCTGGTAACTACCATAAAGTGCATCTGAGTCGTTACGAACATCAAAGAACACTTTGGTTATGTTATCGCATTCTAAAATGTCCTTGAGGGTGCGGCCATTGCTCCCGGGTGTTGAAAAGCACTTGTCACCCATCGTGTATACATCAATCGAATAGGTACATTTGATCGGCATGTAATAGACCTGCATAATCGAGACGGTTCCGTGGCGAGAAAGGTTCACTCCTTCAAGGTCGATGAAAATTGAAGGTTGAACTGTTGAACGTCCATCAAGAAGGTCGACCAGCTGTGCTACCGCAGGCGTGTCGTTAACGAAGGTTACGACTGGTTTGCTTTCTAGCTTAACAGCAGCCAGTCGCTCTGTGACTGTTTCTAGGTTCGACGCCATGTCCTGACAAAGATTAAAAGCACAAATTAGCAAACGGTCGCCTAGTTCTTTGATACACTTGAACTGTCAGACGGTAGCACTTACGGTATTCAGGTGAGTTTTATCTTGAGAACGCGTAGGAATTCCGTTCCTGGATGGGAAACTCTTGGAATGGCTATGTATTGAGTAAATATCGTGATAGATGATCTTCTTAGGCCTGGAAGCAGAAAAGCATGCCTCTGTGAATGTCCTGGATGGGCAAAGGTCTTGGTCGATGTTATGAATACACCATTTGAGATAAAAGGGTTGTGCTAACCTTGAAACTATGACTACCGGTGCTTGTGTAGGTATTGGCATGCATCCAGTTCCCTCATCCTAACCAGGCCTGATACCAAATTGTGGCTGTTTATGACTCATTTCATGCATTTTTCATGTTTCACCGCTATCTCGAGATTTGTCCAACAACTTTTCAATTGGCAGCTGGCTAAGATTGTGACTGATAAGAACTTTTGTTGATAGACGATAGGTAGATTATGTTTTTCGATGGCCGTCCCGTCATCCTGTTGGTGACAATACGACTTCCGTTTTCAAACCCAGACAAAGTACGCGGACGGTAGAGCCACAACCATTAGGAAGAATGTTTATTCTATTTATGTGAATGATCATCTAGAGTGATTCATCTCAACAGCAGGGGCTTTTGGTCTCAGACAGCTCACTAGCAAAGAAGTGCATGATGCAGCAGTATCTAGTCGGAACAATCGACGAAACCTCGCTGGTCTCTTTCGCTTTGCAGGGTTACATAATGTGTTATGCTAACTCAAATATGAGACGAGGCCCAAAGTAAATGAGGAGTACGATGCAGTGCTTCAACAAACTCATGTCCAATGTCTCGCAAATTACGACAAATGTCGGCCAAATGCCACAAGAGCCTCGTGCGTGGCGCCAATTGGCCTTATATGTTGGCAAATCCTTCAGTTCGGTAGAGGCTTGTCTAGGCAGGTGCAGGGTGTGATTCCGTCTCCACCAATTGAGGCACAGCAGTGGCAGCGGTCGGATGAGCCCGTGGACCAGGGTGTTTGCGAAGCAAAGATAGGATTGACATGTGGTCAATTCCTGAATGGCGATAGGCTATGGCAGATTCACACCGGAACGTTAAACCCATGCAGCAATTAAGCTTAACGGAAATATTGCTATTTATGGGTTGTCACACGACTATTATCCGCGCAAAGGAACTTTAGTAGTCGAGCCGGTTAACACTTTTCTTTACCCTATTACAAAAAGTCCAAGCTAGTAATTGAAATTGACCCTTGACTGTTGTATAGAGGCATTCGACTGGTACCAATCTAAAGCAGAAGGTAGAACAAGCCCCCGGGGGATTACGCTTAAAGTGGAAATACTAAGAAGTTCAAGTTATGAGAACATCCACTATGAGATAGCTTCAGACCCTCAAGAGTTTAAGTAAGTCCCTTAGGCCACAATTGTAGACACAATAGGAATTCCTGTTGGTATTGGAGTGTATAGAATTTAGAGTATCGACAGTTAAAGAACTCAATCAACAGAGTTGGGTTAGGTGAGTTTAAGACAATTAACCGCTAAGAGCAACCGAGGATACAGGGTGTGAGGATAATTAGGCTACTGAATCAATCTATCTTTAAACTCTACACGACCACTTTCTGGATTTATATACAAAGAAATTATGCTACAACTAATTACAGCGGCCGAAACCCTTCTGGCTGGAGAATGAAGTTAGCAATCGGAACAAGACGGAGAGAGTGGAGATCGGCCACTTACCAGTTAGCACCACAGTGAGTACTGGTTGTTCCACAGAAACCAGTGGAACCACAGCACTGTCCATTGAATGGACCACCAGCACAGGTCAGACCAACCTTGCTACCGCAAGTGCTGTCCAATGAGGGAATGTCCTTGGTGAGACAGGCGCTGGAAGCACCCTTTTGGCTAGAGAGTAGTAATGTCAGTAAAGATATCGATATGATAGAAAATGTGAACTTACCAGCCCTGTCCACAGTGAGAGGCGGTGCTTCCACAGTATCCATTGGATGAGCAACAGTTTCCGAGTCCAGATCCAGCACAAGTCTTGCCGTTCCTGGTACCACACTCAGAGTCGGATGAGATACCGGTGCAGAGACCGAAGGCCTTCTGGCAACCATTGCGGCAGAAGGTGTCGCCCTTGCCACAGTAGCCGTACTCAGAGCAACAGTCTCCAAAGACACTGCCCTTACAGGTCTTGCCATTCTTGCCACAGCTTCCATCGGTCGAGACGTTGCCGGAAGCTTCATCGCAAGTACCAAACTTAGACTGACAACCAGCCTTGCAATGACCTTCTTTACCGCAGTAACCCTCAGCAGAACAGCAGTCACCGTAGGTGCTTCCCTTGCAGGTCTTACCATTCTTACCGCAGAAGCCATCGGTAGAAATGTTGCTAGCCTCGGGGTTGCAAGTACCGAACTTGGATTGGCAGCCTGCATCACAGTGATCCTTCTTATCACCACACCAGCCACCAACGGAACAGCAGTCACCGTAAGTGCTGCCCTTGCAAGTCTTGCCGTTGAAGCTTCCGCAGCGACCGTCGGTTGAGACAGTGCCGGAGTCAGCCTTGCAGGTACCAAAAGCAGTTTGACATCCTGCACCACAGTGGCCTTCCTTTCCACAGTAACCCTCCTTGGAGCAACAATCGCCGTAGGTGCTTCCTTTGCAAGTCTTTCCGTTCTTGCCACAGAAACCATCGGTAGAGATGTCAGTCTCGGCGTTGCAGGAACCAAACTTGGTCTGGCATCCAGCATCACAGTGACTATTCTTGCCGCAGTAGCCTTCCTTGGAGCAGCAATCTCCGAATGTGCTTCCCTTGCAAGTCTTGCCATTCTTTCCACAGAAGCCATCGGTGGAAATATCTCCAGCATTGGTCAAGGTACAGTTGCCGAAGCCTTTCTGGCAACCAGCACCGCAATGCTCAGCCTTGTCTCCACACCAGCCGCCGATAGAACAGCAGTCACCATAGCCAGAGTCAAGACAGATCTTGCCATTGGCACCACACTGGCCATCAAAGGTGATTTTGCTGGGAGGGCCACAAGTGCCAAAGTCGGGAGTACAGTTGTTACCGCAGTGGGCTGTAGAGTTACCACACCAGCCCTGGGTAGAACAACAGTCACCAAAGGCGCTACCACCACAAACGAATTTGTTTGTACCGCCACAAGAACCATCGGGAGAGACGCTTCCAGGGCCTAGGGGAACTTCAGGAGGGGGTGCAGCGGCATTGCAGTTTCCGGCCTTGCTCTGACTACGTTGTGTTAGTTGTGTCTAAGACAATAATGACTAGATAGAGAACGTACCATCCGTCTCCGCAGAACTTGCTGGATCGGCCGCATTGGCCGTCCTTGGAACAGCAAGCACCCCAGAGAGGGCTGCAGACGAAACCAGTCTCTCCTCCACAGGTGCCATCTTCAGTAACCATACCGGTCTGCCATGGGGACAAAGTCTGAGTAGGGGACTGGGCAACAACAAAAGCTGGCAAAAGCCAGAAAAGAGCAGCGACCTTCATTGTGTGGGAGAGTGTCGGAGTGGTTGGCAGTGATGGTAATTCTCTCAGCGTCTACGACGATATTGGTAACTCATATAAGAGTACTCATATACGAGGACTCGTTTAGTGACTGCAGTTCACGATCGGGCAATTCCATTGGCGCCACTTTTCTCGGCGAACACGATCGGAAGGATCGTCCCAATTGAGCCGCGATCCCTGACCCATGTCCTTGTCCTTGTCACGCAGGGACCGCCAAGGAAAATGTTTTCCTCAACGGATGAAACGTAATCTGCCCTATGAACCGTCTTTCCTCTGAGAATTTCATAGAGCACCGCCTGAATTCAAGTCCGAATGGTCTCGACTCGAAGTTAATTAGCGCAGCACAGCCCGACGGGCCGAACAGCCCACTGGCATACCGTTACATGAGCTAGTAACCTTCACTGGAGGACCCATACAGTCGGCCGCCGTTTGGGGGCTGATAGGGTTTAGGTTAAGGTCAATTGTTTTCATCCGATCTCGTGAAACCAAAAGTATTCCGAAGAAGCCGGATGATGTATCAACCTGTCAAGACTGGAGAAACTCTTATTCAGGTATCAGAGTGATGCTCTTTAAAGCTGTGTCTTCATTGATTAAATCTTCAGCTGCAAATACTCTAAACGCAGTAGGAGTTCCTTGTAGGTTTTGTTGTTCATGCATCGGTAGATACTCGCAAAAGCGTACTTCAAAAGAAAATAACATTCTTTGTATCACATTAATGTACTGAAAGTCCACTAAAACTACCTCGCGTATTTAATCAGAAGCCTTCAGGGTATTCGCCGGCTGCTGGAGCATCTCTCGTGACTGACACACCCATCTGGATGAACTGGTCGCTCAGAGTTTTCATCCTGTCCTCCTACCCTAAACCATTTGTAGGATGTCAAGAACCGTTCCTTGCAGAAACGTTCCGGCCCGTCGATGGGACCCTCATCCTTTGCGTCGGGTAAAAAGAATACACAGCCCAGACGACCGGCATTGCTCAATTTCCAGGCACATGTTTTTCCACTTGGATGCTACAGACTCCCCCATTCCTATTGGTTAGGATCCTGCCCTGCCGAGTCTACTGCACTCCGATCCTACGCTTGGCTGGATCCGGTTGACCCCCGGGACTTTTTCTTCACAGGTTCGGCCGAGACAGGGCTGGCAGGTCGGGCTGTGGAGTCGATCCCTCTATGGGCCCTGGAAATATCCGTAGTCTAGACCTCAAGATGGGATCATGATGAGAACCCACTGCCGAGGCATAGGCAATACGAACATGTCTAATTTGAATTTAATTTTTCCCTCATACACATCGTGAAAATGCGTTGTAACGTAGGATGTGGACTTCGCCATCGTTAACATGGGTATTGCAATTTCCAGGATGTAAGGATGCGGATACAGAACTGGATACTTTCTTGGGGGCGAAGCCTCGAATGTATATAGTTCATTGCGTTCGCCTGTACGACCAATTGCTCAGTCAGACACAGCGATAGTTACTTGTTTACCTCAACCTAGGTATTAACTATGGTGTCGCGACTTTCGAGCATCGCCTTTTGGGCGGTTGCTCTTTGTTTCTTGTGTTTTGTCACCTTGAGCAATGCTGATACGCACCATCACCCTCATGGCCGCATCAGCCGCCGTTCCGTCATCAGTAAGACTTTCCCTTGCAAATATGTCAAGATCATACTGACTCAACCGAATAGCCAAGGCTCCTGAATGGACCAAGAAGATTGTCATGAGCCCTGGTCACCAGAACCCTGCCGAGGCCCCTCCAAACCCCACTGAAGACCTTGAGCTCTCCATCGACTCCGGTGTTAGCCTTGATCAGTACTACAAGGATGCTCAGAATGCTACTGAGTCCTCTGCTGGCGTTACTCCCAACAAGTCTGGCTTGTCACGTCGTTCTCTCGAGAAGCGTGGTGACGGTCCTCTCTACTGCAAGGACCGTAAATGCCCCGACGACAGGTACGTTAATGTTCCATCAGCCCACGATACTCATGACTGACTGTTGGTAGCTGCTGTGGTCCCAAGGGCATCTGCGGTTATGGTCCTGACTACTGTGGCGAGGGCTGCACATCTAACTGCGATGCTAAAGCTATGTGTGGAGAGTACAGTGAAGAGGGTGAAATGCCTTGCGGTATGAACCTCTGCTGTTCTGCCACCGGCTGGTGCGGTGTAAGTCTCCATCACTAACCTGTCCACTATGCACAGCTAAGTAACTCTACTCTTAGACCACCTCAGCCTTTTGCGACAACGCAGATCCCCTACACAAGACCCTCCCCTGCCAAGCCGGTTACGGAGGCTGCAACATCGTCTCATCCCCCTCATGCGCAAAGGGAAGTGGCAGCACAAACGGACGAACAATCGGATACTATCAATCTTGGAACGTCCGCGCCCGCAAATGTGACACTAAGACACCCAAGCAGCTCAACACCAAAGGCTACACCCATCTCTTCTACTCTTTCGCCTTCATCGACCCCGTCTCTTTCAAGCTGACTCCTGCTCACAACGACGATGTCAAGCAGATGCGCGAGTTCACCGACTTGTCCAAGGGTGGCAAGCTTAAGACTTGGATTGCCATTGGTGGTTACGATATGAGCAACGAGAAGGCTCCTACTCACACTACCTGGAGCGACATGGTGTCTACCAAGGCTAACCGAGCTGCCTTTATCGCGTCCGTTCGCGATTACATGGATGAGTATGGTTTCACTGGTGTTGATCTCGATTGGGAGTACCCTGGTGAGCCTAAGCGTGGTGGTCGCAAGCTTGCTGATACTCGCAACCTCTCCATGTTGCTCAAGGAGATGCGCGCTGCCTACGGTTCCAAGTACGGTATTAGCTTGACTTTAGCACCTGACTACTGGTATCTCCGCTGGTTCGATGCTAAAGCGATGGAGCCTTATGTTGACTTCTTTGGCTTTATGGCTTACGGTAAGCACCAGTCTTGTTCCACTATTCTCCCTTCAGACTAACATGTGTCTTAGATCTCCACGGATCTTGGGATTCGGATGTTCTGACCCTCGGTAAGATCATTCGCGGACAATCCGATATCCGTGAAATTCACAACAACACTATCCCTCTCTGGTTCGCCGGTCTCGACCCCAAGAAGATCAACTTCGGTCTTGCCATGTACGGTCGCGGTTACACTGTGTCTGACCCAGACTGCAAGGAACTCGGATGTTCCTTTGCCGGCCCCAGCAGGAAGGGAGAGTGCACTGACTCTGATGGTGTCATGTCTCTGGGTGAGATCAAGAAGATGATTAAGAACAGGGGTGTCGAGTCAACATACTTGAAGGACTCTATGATGAAGCAAATTGCTTGGGATGATCAGTGGATTGGATATGATGGTAAGCAATCGCGCTTCATAGCTCTTGTCTCTCCTCGTTACTAACAGCCGCCACAGATGAAGAGACCTTTGCCGACAAGAAGGCCTGGGCCGATGGCTTCTGCTTTGGAGGCACCATGGTCTGGAGCATTGATTTCCAAGAGTAAGCCATGTCCACTCTGACTGTTCTTTCAAGATTACTAACAAAATCGCAGGTCTGAGGACGTCGATGCTCTCCCCGTCTTGGGCCCTGGCCAGGGCAACACCGGGCCCATCAAAGGCGGCAGTGGTAGTGGCAGCAGTGGCAATGTTGGCGTTGACGAGCATCAGGATACCCCCTTCAACGAATTCAGCGGCTGCACACCGAAGGAAAAGACTGCCATTGTCCGCAGCTGGTTCGACGTTATCGACTTCGTCAAGGTCGCTCATTCTGTTGACTTTAGCAAGAAACCGGGAACATTGGAGAGTCGCATCTTTGGCGACGATGTGCACACAAGACCAGGCGCCGCCGACTTTATTCACAGTGAGTTACCACGTTCCCAGTGTGTCCTCCGACGATTGGCTAATCTTTGTTCTACAGAAATCTACGACAATATCCTGAACCTTTACGAGGACAAGGTCTACGGCAAGATCCACATCGCCTGTCAGGACGTCTACCAGAAAAACAGGGCCGTCCAGGTTACTTGCAAAACTGAACTTGAGAATGGTGAGATTGGCGGATATGCCTGGTCATACAGTGACAAGATTGATGAGCAACTTATTGTCATGTGCGACCCGTTCTTCCGACCAGGCCAAGAACTTCTTCTGGACTTGCTCAAGGAACTGCGAAGCCACAAGTCTTATCAGAAAGACCCCCATCAGTTGCTCGGCAAGACTAGAATGTTGCTCCACGAAATCACCCACTTGGCTGCCATGGCTGAGTCAAAATCCGGTAAGTGACTCCAATCATCCTCTACTATCATGCATGTCACTCATCAGAAACAGTTGTCGTGATAGACCAAAAGCTACGTCCAGAAGCCCCGAGACCCGTCCCTGTATACGGACCCGAAATTGTTCAGCGAATGGGAATGCATAAGCTGCCCTCTGTGCGAGCTCGATCAGAGTTCAATGGTACGTGAATTTGTGGTCTGAGGTATTACCATGCTGACATTTCTTCGCAGCGGATTCCCTTGCCCTCTACGCTACTTTCAAGTACTTCGAGGCCCTGTTCGGAACACCTGATGCTGTCGTGGTGCCCAGGGACGACAATGACGAGTCCTGGACACTTGAGTGCGCTCGGACCGACAACAATGGCCCAGTTATGAGGCGTGGCAACATCGAACCTGCTATCAACAAATGGTGTGACTCTTTGAACTTAGATTACGTCAGCCCAGACGACACGCGCAGGGAGGAAGTCGTGGGTACATATGGTAGTTCTAAGCCCGGATCGATGATCGTGGATATTGTCTTCAGCGCCAACTGGGTCAAGGACGTCAAGGGCGACAGGTGCCCTGGTAGGATCAGAGGCACGGAACCGAAGCTCTGCAAAAAGGCGATGTACGATGTGCTGGATTCATGTGGTGGCAAGGACGGTATGGATGAAAAGTCGCCGAGATATGGTGGAAGTCAGCAAAGCGATGAGCAGTGTGTGATTTACAAGATTGAGATTAATGATGTAGGAACGAGCTGAGGGATGGGCTGATTCTATACCTCGTGTTGGAGGCGCTAGTCAAAGCAGTCGGGTCAGCTAAAATTGGGGTTTCGAATTTCGCGGTCAGTAGACTAGCCTATCTGGCTCTTAGCGCACTTCACTTCATCCTACCAGAATTTAGCGGTCACACGCTAACGCTTTTAGATTTTCGCGGTCACTGTACTAGCCTAATCAGGATTTAACGGTCAGTTCAGGGGAATCTCATTTCCTGATACCCATCCATTCAAAAACATATCAAATCCACCACGGACCGCCATATCCACAATGCCGGGAACCCCCAAGAAACGCGGGCGACCTCGAAAATACGATACGCCAAAGGACAAGGCCAAGCAAGATGTCGTTGCCAAACGCGCTCGAAGACGACTTCAACAGCAACCAGCGCACCGTAACATTAGATTCCAGATCTATTGTTCCCGACGGACAGAAGCTTTGCCGCCTACATCGACACGAAGCATCGAGTCACAGGACGCAAACCCTTTGTTTGATCCTAACAATAATTCAACTACGACCTTGCCTGCTAGGTCGTAGAAACTCCCATACAAATTGAAATGGCGCTATTGAAGTGAGGGGGGCAAGGTCGTAGAAAACATGAGGGGGGCAAGGTCGTAGAGATAATCAGCAGTAAAAGTGTCTAAACGTGCATGCATCGAAAGATAACATTAAGGAGAGTATTTCCCCAAGGTTTTCAATTGATTCCAACCCAAATAGTAGCAGTGCGACAGATTGGAAGTTTGGTGATATTTTTTGATGTGGTTGTGCCAAGTCAAGAATATAAGACGTTATTGGTTGGCAAGTATGGTCCGTGCATGTTCACATAGTAGTCAGGCGGTCAATAGGCGGACGGGTACCCGTCCTTCTAAAATGGGACGTGCCCGTCCCAATTGCGATGCAGCTTACTTGTCAGGTCATGCAATCTGTATTATGCGGGGTGCAAAGCGCGAAAGTGATATCTTTTACTCAACTTGATAATTTATCTGATAATAAAATAACGCTTTATCTTGAGTTTATATCTCCCTATGATTTGATCTAGAACTATAGACTCTAATTGGGGAACATCTTGATGGACTACTTAAAACCTGGAAGGAAGGAGAATTCTAAGATCTTCTAACACAAGTTACATCTCATACTGGTCGCTCTTTAAAATAGATATTTTTTCGAAATTTGTTGATGCATCGTTGTAACTTATGAACAGTGTTAGACTTTGCTTTTGGTCTGCGTTGATATGAATGAAGATGTCGCGCGTAATATAGACAGACACAACTAACCAATAAGTACCGTTAAACCAGGCGCTAAGTGATTCGATAGCGGATAGTACTACGCTAGATAAGGCAATTGGGACGGGCCCGTCCCATTTTAGAAGGACGGGTACCCGTCCGCCTATTGACCGCCTTGAATTGGGGCATGGGCCAAGTTTTCTTGTATTCGAACCCGGTTAAATAGGGTGGGTGCTCGGGCCACCAAAGTTGCCCAATACCAGTGGTAATTGGTAAAGTAGACCCATCATCTCGTCGATCCAATGAGGAGCAAGTATGTTCGCTGGTGGATCTCTCGGGAAACAGGCCAAAGAGCTCCTGCAAGGCCGTCCAAGTCGAGCCGTGTCTCCACAGCGGGAGGGCAGCTCCAAGCACTACAGATCTCCTTGGATCTGACCACCTGCCATGGTCCGAGCCTCACAGCTGTTGTTCAATGGAGACTGCACACCATTAGACATGGCTAGTTGACCTTGCTGACATAGCACACGACCGATCTACGGCTAATGCAGTACGTATTCCACCTGATCAAAGAGCGCCATTAATGCCAATATTGAACATTCTCCTGCGTTACTAACAATTGGACGTCATTTACCAAGTATACGAAGGTCGCAAACTAAGGAGAGAGTTTGAGACACTCAATCGCCACCAGAGCTTAAGGACCGAATTGACGGCCACTGAGACACGGCAAGATGAGCCGTCCAGCCACTATCAGACAAATCGGAACTCGCTTAGCTTAGTTCATCCCATGGCCTTTGACAGATCACCTTACCATCAAAATCTCAGCGCTATCCCTTTTGCTCCGTTCCCTAGCACAAGCAGGCGTTCAGAAGCCTTGGTTCCCTTACCCAGATTTAGTCTTGGAACCTTTGTTTCCATGTGTCTCTACGTTCCGGTATATAACTTTAACTTGTCCGTCTTCCAGTTGGATCTTGCTTCTTCTCGTTTTATTGTCATCGGGGATGAAAATCGCCATGTACAATAAAACCAACAGTACCACGGCCTCAGCCTACCGGCTCAAGAAGCGGGAAAGCGATCGCAAGTCCCAGAAGCGGGAAAAAGATCGCATGTCCCAGAAGCGGTCGCGTGAGAGGACAAAGAGCCGCATTAGGCAGCTCGAGAATATGGTCGAAGAACTACGACAAACCGACTCCAAGGTGCAAATAGCCTCGTTGATAGATCAGCTGGCTCTAGTTACAAAAGAAAGGGATAATTTGTTACGGGTACTTGAGTCGCTAGGCTCGACTATTCGCCGCCATCTCGAGGGCTCGGTCACGAACGAACCTGCTTCCGACACAAGATCAGAATCATCGGCGCACGCATCAACAAGAGTGGGGTATACGCCATCGGTATCTGAGGAACGAGCGATCCCAATCACCAAAACTGCTACAATAGTGTCTTCAGAAACGACTGGCTCTACAATGCTACAATTCTCGATGGACCTTCCTCCAAACGATCCTTTTGCCTATAACGGCTGGAATTACATCGTTAGCAACGAGCCATATCCCACGGCCATGCCCTTTGACAGCTGTATGCTTACGTCCAATATGGACCATATAGCTCAAGCATCAATTCTTATGCGGTAAACCTTCCTGTGTCTTTCCAGATATAACCTGGTAGACTGGCTGTCTGGGTGGAATAATATGGCGGCATCAGGGAGGGCGCAGTTACTGGGGAGGGGCCAAAGATCGATATCGAAAGATACATCGACAGCAAATTCAAAGCATAGTGGAGAGACTTTAATAGAATTCGATTATCACAACAACATTGACTGAGTTAGCACATCATGAAGTTTGCCATAAGAAATGCCAAGTTTTGAAGCTGTCAAGTATATAGTCTATCAGATACAAGCAGCAACAAGCGCGCTCTGCTAAGACGTATCTCAAGAGTTGAATATTGTTGATTAGGCATCAACTTATATTCCGCTTGGCAGGCTGGGCTATAATGTAAAAGGGCAACTGAAATACTCCATAGAGATGTCGATAATAGCACCTTGTATATTTAATATAAGCAGAGTCAAAGCTCAAGCTTCCTATGGAGTTTATATTTCTTGTATACTGCTTCTAGTATCAACATTAGACATCCTTTACCCTCGGCCCTGACCAACCGTCGTCGTCTCGCCTAGCATAGCCACCAATAAATCAGGACTCGTAACCCGAGTGAAAGGCAGTTTTGCTACCGGCGCCGTCGGCGGCATTCCACTAGGACTTAATCTACGATTCGTTCCCAGTTTATCTAGCATGCTTATTTCGCTTCCATGCCGTCTTGTCCAACTTGCCACGACTTCAGCCTCTGCCTTTCATCTAATTGTTTGAGTAACTCGGGATGCAGACCTCGTGCTAAATCTCGAGCACCACGACTCAATAATTCGACGAGACCCTGCATATATTCCAAAGATTCAAGAGTGATGGGTGTCACTCCAGATTGAGAATCGAGATCGCCCGCAATGATCAAGAGACCAAGTGAGGCTGCGCGAATCTGTATTACCCATCACTGTTAGGAGTACTGTAATTTAAGATTTCGGGAAGCATACCAAAGCGAGATTATAGTTGAGATGGCTAAGATGGGCTGTATCGCCGTCGCTTACAGGTAGGTGTGACATCGTTGTATCTTTCTTTACAACCAATACCTTGTAACAGAGTCACTGTGTCGTTAGCAAAGTAAATGCATTATTATTGCCATGGCTCAGATGACAACTCATTCTGGCTCAGCGACTTTCTCGCCCCCAGCGAAGCAAGGACAGAGTTCAAGCCAATAGAGTATCATCCAATGAAAGAGCTCAGGCTGTAAGCGGATCAGCGCACTCGTTTCGGCCAATCTAGGCTCCGAGACATGGGACGATGTGATAGGTTGATTGTCAATAACCTTATCACAAACTTGGCGCTTATTATGGAACTATCGATCGTCACGGGACATTCGTAGATATGGAGGGAGTGGCAAAACCCGCAAAGCTTCGATCGTGCGGTAATAATTCGGTGGTAGTAAGGGTATTCAAGGATATGAAACGCTCGAAGCGATGTTGATATGGTCATTTTTTGGCGGATTTCAGGTGGGCTCCAGCTGTTTAGCTACCTACTCTTCACTTTCAATGTCAGGATCATATCATATTTCACAGCTAATAACCAACAGCGCACGGTCGCACTTGGCTACTCTTATAATATCACCCCACAGCAATACGCATGTCTTACTGTCCCACCTAATTGAGGGAAAAGTCGACTGATTGTGAGACATGGACGACAAAACTTGAAGATGGCGGCAGACTCGAGGCTCGGATCTCTCTTCTCACGAGAAAAGAGAAAAGAGAAAAGCACACAGACCCAATGCAGAAATTATCATATCATAGCCTAATATTGGTCATATTTCACGATGAGTTATGGGATTCTGACTAGTGCGCTGCACGTTGCTTCTTAGCCCGACCTGTTGTTTGTCAACACTTCCGGTAGTCCGATAAGGCTGATAATCCATCTAAATTTGATAACTACATTTTCTGAACAATAGAGAATTTTTAGGTATGGAATATGTTGAAGTATGACAGGTTTTAATGTAGGGATCCACCTTTGCGATTCCTTCCCCCAGAGAATCCCTTCTGATCTTGGAGTTGAGAATTCCAGGCGATCCAGACTGCACTTTCACATGTTGATGGGAATGGGGGTCGTCGAGTTTGTCCAGTACGTCCGGCTCCGGCTCTGCTTGAGCCCCAGCCGGGCCCCTGAGGCCTGCATGGGACGAAAAGCTGGGATAGGGTCACGTTCGTGATCGGCCAGCTCACCCCGTGAAACGCGGCCTGCACGGAACCGGATTGGGGTACCCCCAGGCCGGCCGGCCGGCCGAGCCCTGGGCACGGTCTTGAACTGCTTCGTCGGCTGGGTAATCCTGTCCAGACATCAGGCCTTTGATATGATAAATGACGCAGCAGTAAACCAAGCTTCAAGTAGTAATGACCAGAAGGTGGCCAGCGAGACATTTCGGATGAAAGTGTTGTGTTATTGCATCGCATGGACAGCTCCTTAATTAGCTGTGGCGGTAGAAACGAGTTCTCACCGCTATTCTCTATAATACCCAACCACCTCGAAAATGGTTAGATCAGTGATATTAGAAGGAAGTATTGTCCAGGTGCGAACTGATCATATGGCTAGTGCTAAGACGTATTTCTACGTTGATTAGGGGATGGATGATTTTCCCAGGTGCACAAACATCCAAGTTTAGTATGCTCTAACTTGATGAGATGGTATATTACCAAAAATAGATTGAGATCTATTTTTGGTAATATACCGAGTATGGTCTAGCTAAATGAAGCAATGTTGAAATGAAGAATAGGTGAAGCTAATGGCAAAAGATCGAGATCAGCCTCAACACTACAGCTCGTCATTTCCATATGTATCTCGAAATAACGGAACTAAAAACCAGCCTTATATAAAACAGTTTAACTTATTTTCAACATCCGTATAGGAAAAAGAATAAAAACTTGTACTGCTCAGTATGAGATTTCTTGAGGGCTCCTCTCTAATGTGTGTAGCTCGCTCTATCTTGAAGAGACACGGAAGGAGGCTTTACTTCCTCTTCGAAACCCCTAGGGTACTGGCGTCGCACCGAAGGTCGAAATCTCCCGGTGTGATTGTTCTTAGTACTTGATAACGTGTGGATTTGCAATAAAGCCGCGTGGTACCCGTCGAGAACCTCTTCAAGTTCAACCGGAGCATGGGGTTCAGATCTTTCATTTGATGGAATCTCCCTCTCCATACCCTGCCACTCTTCACCTGCTACACTTGTAGCTTGATAACCACAATCGCAAAAGTTGCAGTGGTCTTTGTGGTGCAGGAGTTCGTCGATCCCCGTGATAGACTTGTTTTGCTCTTCCATGCATCGTGTCGTTTCGCAGGTCGGATCGTTTGTGAGCTCGTTTGTGATCTCGTTTGTACTCTGTAACGTGAAATTAGATGTGCTGTGTTTGGCAGTTGAGGGTCGTCCAACTTACGTTCACGCATTTCGAGTCAAGACCTGGTATGTCAGGAATGTTGGAGAGCCAGTTGTAAACCCTGCGACGGAGACTCCCGTAATCGTTTGCGGAGATCTCATTAATTCTTTTCGTCAAGATAGCCTGGCGTTTGTCTTGGGACTTCGAAATGTCGGGAGATGGAGACAGTTTATATTGTATCGACCCCTCGTCGATGAAGCACGACTCGCTCGAAATGATGGAGTGTGAAGATGGCAGTGTAGTCTTGAGCGAAAACCTGGAATTTTTGATGATCTCCACTACTTCGACGACAGATTCTTGCTCTGTGAATACTGGTAGGTCAAACAGGAAATCGTCCAGGCTGTCAAAGAGGCCGTCAAAGGTGTTTTCCGAGGTTTGATCGGCGGTAAACGAGGTAAATCGACGTGGTATCTTGCCAAATGTCTGGGAACTCTGTCTTTGAACAGAGCCCCGAAAGTTCTGGGTCGAGGCTGTGGAAGACATTGGAGCGTTTGTCTAGGTGAATGGAAAGGTGAGAAATGTGATTAGAGGCGACGACTCTAGATATCTGGCTCGTCATTTATACTAAATATTAAGACCCCCAGTCTTTGACAGTAATGCCCAACAGCACTGCCCAAATATGTATCTTTGCTTTGACAACATTTAGGTAGTAATTAAATGGCAGTTGAAACATCGTCCTTGGATGATTGTTCTGGAACATGCCGGGGATTCGTGAAATGATTGTAGGCAATTCTACGAGGCGTAGTTTATTAGGTTTGTTCAACACGATATCGAGCTATAAAAGTCAGGTGATGCTGTTTCATGCTGCAGAGAAGAACACGGGAGAACCTTGCCCATACGAAGCCACTATTGAGCACATTAATCAATACCGACGTAGGACTGTGTCTGTGCCGTTGAATCCTACGTGTGATTGGGTGACAAAGTTGACTGCTGACAAGGCTAGACCTCGGTGAGAAGGTAGCCTGCCACTGTATAGTGGCCGTAGCGGTACGCGGAAACTCTATTCACTATAATTTAATGGGCATGAGCTTCCAAGATTTCACCCATGCATCTAAACTTAACTGCTCGTGAGTTCAAATCATCAGTTTGCAGCTGCTTAATTTGGCAAACGCTTCCTCGGTCTGTATCAACTCAGCCTATATTGACTCGGTTTACGGAATGGGAAAACTCGCTACGCCAGACGCATGAGTTATCAATTATGCTGGAGTTTCCATCCATATGAGCAGGTTAATAACGTTCGTTACAATGGCATTGGGGTCAAATGCAAGAGACAAGGTCAAAAGCACATCAAGCTCGGAGTCTCAGAAGTATATTATATTACAATCAAGCGACCCGTCAGAATAACGGGAAATGGATCGTCGCAGTCATAGCGGGGTGGGTATTTGATGTCCGGGGTAGCGTAGCATTGACAGAAGGAAATTCCGGCCCGTTCCGTAAAGCACGACACAGTCGGGACTTCGGATCAATCAACATGATGCAAACCTACGGCTCGTCCCGGACGATCTCTTCTTACTACCACTCTCTCTTTGGCGTTTCTTGCGAGAAAGAAAAACCGAAACCCATTCAGGAAATCCGTTTAGCGAGACGTTTCATATTCCTTCTGTGGGATTTTCTAGAAACAAACCTTCGGTGTTATCTCGGCGAGGTTGATGAATTGTATCTTCCTGCAAGTGGTTAGTTCATTCGACCCTACCGAAACTTTCACCCTTGCTTCATAATTCATATGCTCTGACTGTTCACTAAACAACACCAAGCCCAACGTTTTATGTAGTAGCAATAGGCTTGATGGTAGGAAGTGGTCGTGTTTCTGTCTTGATACGAGGTATTTTGAGACAGATTGTTGGCAAGGAGGCTCTTTGTGCCATGATTGGCAGGTGAGAAGCATCATCCCGGTGTCACTCTGTTCGATTCGACCCGGTCAGCGATATAGGCCGAAGATCGGGGTAACTATGAGCCGCAGACAAGGGGAAGAAAAGCTAATAATGACTTAATTTTACCTGTCGATTAACACCTCTCTCCCAGGATATTTTCAGGGCTCTTACGACCAGCGCACAAGGCCTTCCACCAAGCATGTTTGGAAAGGTCCTGTAATAAAATTGGGTTGAATCTTTCCAGGTCAGTGTAAAGCGTCTGATACTGAGCCCACACTCCAAGTACATTGACCTCGGAACCTATGCCTTGTTTGTAAAACAGTACTGTCGGGGCTCGCTGATAACGCCACCGTCCAGGCTGTGCATATACGAACGAGCGGCTGGACAGAAAAGCCAATATATAACTACTCAAGTCAAGTGTTGTAATGATTTATCCCAACTGTCCGGCAGTTGCCAGCTCTTGACAATCAGGCTCTGATGAACACTCCGGGATTGGATCAACAGGTGCATATCATAAGCTGCGTCATGTCATCTAAAAGTTTGTATAGTTATTCAGGCTATCTCAACTTCTAGCCTTCACATCATAATGGCGCTATCCTCGAGAGGGCATGAGAATAAGCCGTTGAGGTGGTCTCAGTTTTCCAAATTCCATGCGTGCCTTGCTCAGCCGCGACTATCATTCCATGCCACGTCTTGGGAGGCATCCATCTACGGTTAATTAGATGAAGAAACGGTCTCTAGAAGTCATGCAAAGCTGATAGATTCCCTGTCATGGGAAGATCAATAATATCATTAACCGTGCGATCCGCCTGCGTCTTCTTCCAAGATATGCGGCATCGAAACATCAGCAGCTGAAATCGCTAACCTTGCACCTGAGATCGACGACAAACACCACATCCAAGCGCTGATATTTTTTCACATACAGTATGCTACTAGGACCTTGATACAGACGTTATGTTCTCGTATTAATTGGGACTG